>JAVTVY010029041.1:0-119695 GCA_036873755.1 Hanleya hanleyi | reverse complement strand
GAATGTCTGTCCGTTCGTCTGTCTGTAGAAATAATTTTGTCCAGACTACTCCTTCCGTCTGTCTGTAGAATTTTTTTTGTCCAGACTACTTCTAGGATTTTGCTTCTATTTTAATTAAACTTTACGTATGTGTTACCTATGGTATGAAGATGTGCATGCCGTACTTTCAAGGCGAAATTTCAATTTTTGACATATTTATGAGGTTTTGAACTTTATTGGACTTGTGAAAATTGTGGCAGGCTTGGCGATTTTATACCATGGTATATATTATTTACAGGCATCCTGTAAATACGAATTGTGGCAGGCTTGTCGATTTTATACCATGGTATATATTATTTACAGGCATCCTGTAAATACGAATTGTGGCAGGCTTGGCGATTTTATACCATGGTATATATTATTTACAGGCTTCATGTAAATACAAATTGTGACAGGCTTGGCGATATGTGTTACCTATGGTTTGAAGATGTGCATGCCCTATTTTCAAGGCGAAATTTTAATTTTTGACATATTTATGACGTTTTGAACTTTATAGGACTTGTGGCAATTGTGGCAGGCTTGGCGATTTTATACCATGGTATATATTATTTACAGGCATCCTGTAAATACGAATTGTGGCAGGCTTGGCAATTTCATACCTTGGTATATATTGTTTACAGGCATCATGTAAATAAGACATCGAGTTATTTACGACTCATGACTAAATTAATTTGTACCATGGTACAAAATAATTATAGGCATGCCGCATCCTGTAAAATCGAAATATCGCAGGCTTGGCGATTTTATACCATGGTACAAAATAATTATAGGCATCCCGTAAATACGAGTTATGGCAGGCTTGGGGGTTTTATACCATGATACAAAATATTTACAGGCATCCTATAATTATTTTATACCATGGTATAAAATGACGACTTGTGGCCCGGATGGCCAATCATAGATTCAAGGGTTCGGATGGACTGACTGACTGACTCATTACCGGACAATTTGCAACTGAGAGCCTACTTCGTAGGAATTTGGACTGGCTCTCGATGGATAAATATCTACATAATGCTGTAAGTATAGGCTGGTCAGGGCGATTACGAGCCACAGAATTACACCGAGTGCCATGTGTGTTTGCGCCCTGTAGACGATGGCTTGTATAGTCCGCGTTTCGTGAAACTCGTCAGTGATTCTTTTTACTACCCTTGTATTGAGCCGGTTGTTGTGGCGCGCACATATCGGTTACCCTTCGTTTGCCACTGTGTCCTTCCTGTGCGGAGAGTGAGCCGGTGTAGACAATTTGATTGAATGATTTTTTTGTGATATAAATTTTCTCGATACAGTAATTTAATGATTTAGATATTTATGATGTAAATATGTCATCAATCCATCGCACTCTTATGTATTCTTACTCTCATTCCGTGCTGTACTATTGTTCACAGGTACGGAGTGACTCTGTCGCCGCCATGTTTTCTTCTCAACGTGTCGAAAGAAATTCCGGCCTTAGTATGTTCGTGTTGCAGTTGTTCAAGTTGGAAAATCTCTCGCGTTGCCATGAGACTCGCTCACGCGAAGGCTTCGCCGTCGCGAGCTGCGCTCGTTATTATGCTCGACAAAGCCTGGCTTTTCTGTATACCTGTCTAGTATAGCATATCCTTTGTTCTCAAACTCGCATGAATCTTACACGAACACTATTTGAGGAAAACAATTTTAGTTTATGATAGGATTTTATCCTACATCTGAGCTAACTATTTTTTGGTTCCATGTAACTTTAACGTTCCACACGTTAATGTGTTATAGAAGATATCGTATTTTTCTGGTGTACTTTTGCCCTCAACAAACACATCCGTTGACTCAGTGGCGTCGGAAGCGGGAATGGGGGCAGGGGGTCCGCCCCCCCCCCCTTTAATTTAGCCCCCCCCCGGGCCCCCCTACTTTGCGGCACTCCTAACTGACCCCATGTCCCCACATAAATATTACAGATATGATGCCAGGATCAGTATTTTAAGTGTACCGTCCGCTCAATACAATTTCACCACAGTGCGATGTTCTGTCCTATAGAACGGGCGCTTCTTCGGACGTTTCATTGTTTCGTAGAAATTTTTATACTTCTGTTTCCAGTCTGATCTTTTTCTTCTGTATTCAGTCTGACAATGTCAATTCTGAAATATTGTTCTCGTCAATCTCGCCAACACTCTGTAGGCAAAGAGGTTGACGATACGTCCTCTGTTAACGCTGAGACTGGGACAGATTCAGAGCACCAAAATACCATCACAAGCAAGCTCCGCTTCGTTTATTGAAAGAGAACGTGGTCCTAAACTTTGTAAATGTTGTATTTCAACCCACATTTTCAACATTTTATCGAGCATTAATATGGTATTTTATGTGCCGGAAATAGCTTAGAATTACAAGCGTCTAGTCCGTCATTCATAATCCAGCCGTCGTCCATTAGAGAATATCCGTGTCCATAATCCAAAGACCTATTCCATTTCCATATAACAGTATTAGCACCAAACCCAAAAAGACAAAAGTATACATAAACATAGGCTTGTTTCCTGCAAGAGAGAAGCGGTCAACAATTTTCAATGATGCCGGCAAGACATCATGATGTTCCAAAATATCAAATCCGTATCGCTGATCAGTATTCTTAATCCATAATATTCGTTATAGAGTCGTCATCTAAAAAAGATGTATCTCAGTCACGCTTTGATTGTGACTGTTCATATGAGTACCATGAGGATCTTGAAGTACATGGGTTCATACGGCCCCTAGCCCCGGGTTAAGCGGAATTAGACACAAGTTACGAAACGTAGCGCCATAGATCTTGCACGCTACGTTCGTATTTTGCTATCAGCATGCGATATGTATCGCCAAATTTGAGAAACTTTGAGTGGAGGCGCTTGGTGGAATAGCCCTGTTTTATAAGTTTCTGCAACAATGTTTTGTGACGTTGATTAAAATCATCACATTTAACACAGGATCTAGCAAATGCTACTAAGCGAGATATGTATACGCCATATGCAGGTCCCACTGGAATATTACTATCCAGAAAGGGATAGTTTACGATGTCGAAATTGTAATCATCTCTTTTGTCATAAAGTCGACGAGAGAGAATGCCCGCTTCATTTTTGTAGAGGTAGAGATCTAAATAAGATGTGCCTGTAGGGCTATCTGTAGTTTCCTTCAAATCCAGTGAAGGTGGATATATATCCTTCACTGCGTCATTTATATAGCGATTATCCACAGCGAGAAGATCGTCTATATAGCGTTTGGTGAATGAGAAGGAACGGGCTTTGAGTGGATCGGTTTTTGAAAGCGCCAGCATATAGTCATATTCATAAGAGAACAGATACAGGTTGCATCTCCTGCAATCCAGAAACCCGGAGCTTCCGGGGCCTAGGCGGGCCCTGGACCCTCGTCTAATTGTGTTGTGATCGTTGATCGGGACAATCTGAAATTGCTTCCGCCGCCCCTGCTGGGTCACTGACTTTTGAAAGTTTTGCCTCCGCCCCCGTAAGCCCGGCGCATACGAGAGCTATATCAGCTGAGCTGACGGCCTCAATTGGCTGTCAGCTCAGGGGCTAGCTCTCGTGTGCGGGCAATTTCTAGTGAGTTTTTGGCCTCGCGAGGCCGGTGAAAAAATATCAAACTTGTCAAATAATTTCGCCTCACGAGGCCAAATCCTCCGCGTCTACGACGAACGCAAGCCAACAGCTCAGCATTTTTATTCGACCGGCCAATGAATCGCATGTTAATTTCACGTTTCACGCGATTCATACGCACGACTCGTTATGCGGGAACAGAAATCAATTTCGTTAAACTTTTGCTCACCTGGCCGTGTGCGCTGAAACCACACGAGAGCTAGCCCCTGAGCTGACAGGCAATTGAGGACGTCCGGTTAGCTCAGCTGCTATTTCTCGTGTGCACCGGGCTTAATTCAGTTACGTTCTGATGCCTCTGGGTGCTGTGCCGGAGCGATTCTTTTGTCCAAGAATGAAAAGGGAAGGGGCGGCGTGTTGTAGAGAAGTATTATCTCTGAAGTACCGTCTCCAATCCACCAATTGTGAAAAATATATTATCCAAATTGTCGCCTTCAACCCACTCTTGCAGACAAGTATTGTGTCCGAGAATTTGTTTTACCACGCCCCTTTTACGGTCCTGTAGTTTTTTTTTACAAGATTGTTCACAGGTATACTATTACTATAAGATTAGACGTTTACACTAATGACCGATTACCTCACATTTCTCGTTCAAGCAGTGAACAAAAGTGGTCACATTGTGTTAACATGTTCCTTGTGTGGTTTTATTTCAGTGGGACTAAATTGTCTATCATAACTGAGAGGACAATGGAAGACTTGTCAGTAAAGTCTCTTGATCAAGAGAGATCATTGGTGCAAGATGATGGGATAACCTACCGGCATTCTGCAAATGTATCTATGGAAGATGGAGATGTAAAAGTGAAAACAGAACCAACAGCCCAGTATGAGGATGGAGAACAACAAGGCGGTGCTGAGTATGATCCATGTGAACAAGTACCGGTAAGCCAAGAAAAATATTTGTCAATCGGATTAAAACGCAGATCCACAAAAACCGCTCTCCATCCCAACTATTGCTCATGTAGATCTGGTATCAACACCACCATTTCCAAGTTGTGAGTGTGGACCAAACACAGCTCTTCCTACGATTTAGGGATGTATGTTTGAAATGTCAAGGTCAGGAGATCACAACTGTGTGGGGCAGACAGGATGATCTCGTGATATTATGAACACAGAAATATATCTTTGAATTGATTGATATATCTAAATTGTAGTAATGTACTAGTATAATCGAATATCACGGTTTCCAGAGAATATAATATCGATCTGATGAAACCAGTTAAAGTATATGACAAGATAAGATTAACATATACTGTACACTTGTTGCCATCTCGCTGCAAAGTGAGACGGGTCAGACATGTAACCTTGATCTGCCAACATCTAGGTCCTCCAACAAAGAAGCCTGGTTCTTGGCCCAAATCTTCAATCAGCGACATGCACGATAACGGAGCGTTATTTTTAGATCTGGTTTTAATATGATCTACATCTTTTGTATATAGTTCGGCTCATGGTGGCGTATGCTACAAGTTCATATTAAATTCACAAACTGTAATTAATTATGGGGGCAGATTGTTGAATATGTATTTAATAACTGAGCGTATTGAAGTTGAAATGTGTTGTTATAAAAATAAGGCTGATGTTTTTTTGTTTTGTTTTTTTAATTCAGGCCATTGTCAAGAAGTGTTATGGTGACGAGCAGACACGTGTGGATGATTTGTTCTCTGACATTCCATTTCCTGTGACCATGTACATGGTAAACTTGAAGACGAGAGAAAATACAAACCTGCCCAACGAATCCGTAACAGTTTGCAATCTAGAAACGGACCGTAAAGGAAGAATGGCACGTGGAAGAGTTATTAAGGCTGGTGAAAAACCATACAACTGTTTGTTCTGTCCATATAGCTGTTCACAGAAAAGAAACCTAGACAGACATGAAATGAGACATACGGACACTAAACCATATTTATGTACATTCTGTCAATGTAGATGTAGAAACAAAGAGAGCCTTGACAGACATGAAAGAACACATACTGGTGAAAACCCGTTTAAATGCCCAGTCTGTTCATATAGCTGTTCAAAGAAAGGGAACCTGAAGGATCATGGAAGGACACATACTTGCGAAAAACCATACAAATGCCCCCTCTGTCCATGTAGCTGTTCACAGAAACGGAGACTTAAGACACATAAAAGGACACATACAGGCGAAAAGCCACACAAGTGCTCCTTCTGCCCATATAGCTGTTCACGGAAAGAGAGCCTAAGAAAACATGAAAGGGTACATACCGGTGAAAAGCCATATAAAGGTTCACTCTGTCCATTTAGTTTGTCACAGAAAGGAAACCTGAAGGAACATGAAAGAACACATACTGGGGAAAAGCCATACAAATGCTCCCACTGTCGATATAGCTGTTCACACAAAGGTATGCTAAAGGAACATGAAAGGACACACACTGGTGAAAAACCATATAAATGTTCATTCTGTCCATACAGCTGTTCACGGAAAGGAAACCTGAAGGAACATGAACGGACACATACAGGGGAAAAGCCATACAAATGCTCCCACTGTCCATATAGCTGTTCACACGAATGGAACCTAAGGAGACATGAAAGGACACATACTGGGGAAAAGCCATACAAATGCTCCCGCTGTTCATATAGCTGTTCACACAACGGGGACCTAAGGGAACATGAAAGGACACATACTGGGGAAAAGCCATACAAATGCTCCCACTGTTCATATAGCTGTTCAAAAAAAGGGAACCTGAAGGCACATGAAAGGACACATACTGGTGAAAAACCATACAAGTGTTCCCTCTGTCCATATAGCTGTTCACACAAAAGGTACCTAAGGGCACATGAAAGGACACACACTGGTGAAAAGCCATATAAATGTTCACATTGTCCATATAGCTGTTCACGCAAAACGTACCTAGAGGCACATGAAAGGACACATTCTGGTGAAAAGCCATACAAGTGATCCCGCTGTCCATATTGCTGTTCAAAGATCAGCAACCTAGAGGAACATGAAATAACACATAATAGTTAATAGCCATAGCAATAGTTACTCTGTCCATATATATACCTTGGCATAGTCTTGTTTTGGCTTCTTCTCGTACATTTTAGTAAGGATTGTTTAATATGTTTGGAATGGAACACATTTAACGACTAATAAATGTATTCAAATACGCCGTGACATTAGAGTGGAGTATTATTGTGGTTCAAAGTGTCCAAGTTCATATAAAAAATGCATGCTGAAATGTATACGATAAGGTGAAAAACACATGGGAAGTCCAATTGCCAATGTCCGGTGACTGTTTCTTGTCATTTTGGACTGGGTGCAACGACTTGTTTAACTGTGGCCGAGAGCCATGTGTGCGCCACATTTTAACCTTTTAGTTTTAGTGTGATCAGAGTATATCTGACAGTGGGATGTCTACACTGATGCCATGAGAATGACTTGTAGGTAATAATACTCAAATTGTTCGTCTATTATGCTGTAAAGATCTCATTATGATCAGTTGTTATACAGTTCATTCGATAATAAACCGTACAAGTATCACGGATTACGGAATTTACGTGCTTAGTTTCTCATAAGCCGACTGATATATGAAAAAAAATATATACGTCCCTCTGCAAAGACGGTCTTATGGTTTAGGGTGAGCTCGGTGCTTTTGGGACATGAATCATCAATATCACATATCCCTAAATCAAAACAATTAACACAGCAACTAAATTTGTGTATAAATGACGAATTGAAGTTAATGAAATCAGGAACTGAAGATGACCATCACCTGTGTAAAAATACAAATGGGCAGGTAAATGGTCGAAAACCAAAAGGCACGCGACATATATACGCGAGAGAAATATTTACTTATATACTATAGGCATTTAATGAAATAGAATATGACTGAACTTCAGCAAGACAACCATAACCTGCCAATTACCCAGCAATACAAATGCACCTATATCGACAGAATGAAATATACTGTAAGAAGACCAGCAGTGAACATGGTGTCAATAAATATATATTATCACACAGGTCATCAGTTTTGACTGCTGACAGTATAGCAATTAGCAAAGCAGGCTATCTTCCTATAAGCATATTTATTATTATTATCATATATGAATGTACTTACACCGACAGATATCAAGATGCATTAATAATGCTGTGAATGTTATGCGCAATATGTTGGTGAGCGGTGAGCATGCTACATTATTGGAATAAGTAATATACATAGTGTATTGCTGAGAATGATATTCATATTCCCAGAATTACCTGTCATAATATTATAACAGGCTCACAAACAACGCGCATAGTAAAATGGAAAGGTTTGGCCCTATAGCAACCCTTACAATGAGTAATTGCTATACCCCAAGGCAGAGGTTGCCTAAAGGGGTCAACGGGTCGGGACTATTTTTTTAGTGGTCTAAGCCCATGAACGGATACATACTATTGAAATTACAACACATATGTGGGAAGAGGTGCCGACAAACTGACAGAGCCACATGACTTCACAGCATAGTCTTCCGGTTAACCTGTTGTGTGTTGTATCTCAGGTACGCTTTTATTGTGCCTGTTCATGTGGCAAATTGGATGACATGACCACTCTGCCCCTAGCACCGGCATAAGTGGTATTAGATACAAATCTAGAGAGCTATGATGGAAATGCTTTGACAACTCGTATATTGGTAATTGGTGGGCTGTTTCGCTGTGACAACTCGCACACGGGGATTGGTGAGCTGTTTCGTCGCCAGATGAAAATGACGACATTTAACACAAAGGAGTAGTCTGTAAGGCCCGATGTCGACCCAGCATCAACTTCCCACAAATGCCAACATATATCAAAGACCAAAAGGTCTGTACAGGGGGGGGGGGGGACGGGCCTCGGGGACGAAATCTCCACCAGCAGAATCTCACAATAAACAAGTAAAAATTACAACACATATAAGGGAAGTGGGAAGCGGTGTCAACATACTGACAGAGCCACATGACTCCACAGCATAGTCTTCCGGTTAACCTGTTCTAAAGTACATACCAAGAATCTAACGATTCGTGAAATGTGTTGTATCTCAGGTACGCTTTTATTGTACCTGTCAGTTGTAGCAACTTGGATAATAGGCCATACATAATGCTAACTCTGTTCATACAGCAGCTTGAAGAAAGAACAGTTGGGGCAGCATGAAAGACAACATGCCGGCGACATAGCCACATTAGGCTAAGGGAACATAAGAGAACATATATTGGTGAAGAGCATATGGATGCACACCCTAACCATATATCTGTGCACATAAGGGAACGCTTGACAAACATGAACTGACACATACCAGTGAAAACCATGCGAATAACCACCCTGTCAGTATCGATGTGCACAGAAAGGAACATCAGACGAACATGGTCGATGTAACACCTGACAATTCCGCTTTCTATCTTGCAGAGTTGATGGATAGTAAGCTCTACATCGCTCCCATATTTGAGATTTTCATCTCGCAATGCTGGAACTAGAAAGATGGAAAACTCGACACCCCTCCCGTTTTGCAGCTTTCCGAATAAATCTCAATAAACATCACTTTAGAGACAGAATGAATGTCCAGTCAAGTATCGAAGCAGGGTTAATGTATGTCCAGTCGAGTGTCAAAACGGGCCAGGATAGAATGTCTGTCTTGTCCAGTGACAAAGCGGGGTTATGGATGAATTTATGTCTAGTCCAAAGTCAAGGTGGGGTGAGGAAGGAATGTATCTGTATAGTGTCGGAGTGGGGCTAAAGAGGATGGTATGTCTAGTCGAATGTCAGAACAGGGTTAGGGGGAATGTATGTCTATTCGAGTGTCAACGAGAGGTTAGGGAGGAATGTATGTCTATTCCAGTGTCAAAGCATGGCTGAGGAGGAATTTATGTCTAGTCGACTGTCAAAACGAGGATTGTGGGAAATGTATATCTGGTCGAGTATCAAAGCGGGGCTAGAGACGAATTTGTCTAATCCAGTGTCAAAGATGGTTAGGGGGGGGGGGGTGCATGTACAGTCGAGTGTCAAAAAGGAGGGTTGTTGAGGAATGTATGTCTAGTCGAGCGTCAAAGCGGATCTAGGGAGAATGCATGTCTAGTCAAGTGTCAAGCAGTGTTAGGACGTATGCTGGTAGATACTTCATGTAGGAAGCTATTGTCCAATCCTTTGTGCAGTTGAAAAGGGTCAAGTCGAGACACATTGTTAGTCCCAGACATGGCTATTGTATGCTTTGTCTCGTGATTCTTACATGGAGTATGAACCCGTATGCTCCATCAGTACTAGCTTTCCTGTGATAATGCGCCACCGGGGCTTTCTGACAATTTGAGCACTTACAGGACAAAATGGCTCAATTCCAAACGTTCAATGTCGAGGCTAAGAAAGACAGTTGTCTGCGTAGGGCCTACGGTGGTAATGGTTAGTATATGTATACTGTATATTTTAGATTTTACGTTCCAATTGACGTCATTTATCAGTGCTTGATGACTAGTGTTGTTCATAGTTCCGGTGTTTTTCCAACGAATTAGGCTGTCATTTGCAGCGTGTCCGGTAATGAGTCAATCAGTCAGTCAGTCCATCCGAATCCTTTCGTCGGCAAAATAAGGAGATTTTTGGGATGAACGTGCATTAGGAGACTGTTACTAGCAAGTTCTTAGCTGACCTACTTTTCATGAAAATTTGATTTACCTAGGTGACCTATAACATTACACTTGGACCCCCAAGTCATCTAGGTGACCTATAACATTACGCTTGGACCCACAAGTCATCTTCCTGACCCTACCTCGTAGGTCCTGTGGCGTTAGTCGCACTACTCCGGTATGACAATTATTTCTCAATTCTTAATTCCCTAATTCTTGCAGTCGATTGATCTTGCAGTCGATCGATCAAATTCTTGAATTCTGCTTGACAATTCTTGCAGTCGATCGATCAAAACAATGATCGATTGTCTGCATTAGAACAGTACGTTATTGATTGGTCTAAGCGAGAAAAAGTTTAACCTACAGTACTCGTTGATTGGCTGGACCTCACCAAGAGCAAGGTCGTTGAAACAATCCGCCATATTGACAGAAGTACTCTTCCTCAAGCAAAACAAGTACTGAGAAACCTCAATTCGCAAGAAGTTCTAGCAAATCTCCAGAGTAAATTCGTCATAGCTCCGAATAATATAATATTCATATGTAAATATTACTATTACCAGGTGCTGGTTAAAGAATTGAGTGTAGACATATCTTCATCAAATACGTCTACTTACTCCCAAACTGCATTTACTCTGGAAGATTTATTTAACAATCACAAAAAGTTTCTCAGAGAAAGAGGTATTTGTCTTCCAACCAATCATAACGACATACCAAAAATATACTGGACTCCCAAAATGCATAAATCCCATACAAAGCTAGATTAATAGCTGGTTCTAGAAGCTGCACCACCAAGCTTCTTTCAACCCTATTGACGAGGGCCCTTCAGGAGGTAAAAGCATTTTGGGAAAGGTATTGCGCCATTATTTCTAAGAACTCTGGCGTTGAATGTATGTGGATATTGAAAAACTCAAAATGTCTTACGGAAGAACTTGATGCTAAAGGTCACATACCGTACAGACATGTATCCACATGGGATTTCTCGACTCTCTATACTGCAATCCCTCATCAGGACCTTATTGACCGTATAAGTTCATTAATAGTATCTGTGTTCAAGAAAACTGATCGTAGATATATTAATGTCGGAAGCCATAAAGCATTCTTTAGCTCCACTACATACAAGAGATATCATTCATGGATGTTTCTTTGTTTATAGAGTTGCTTGAATTTCTCATTAAAAATATCTATGTGAAATTTGGCAACACAATATATCAGCAGCATATAGGTATTCCAATGGGTACTAATTGTGCACCCCTGTTGGCTGACTTGTATCTGTTCTCTTATGAATATGACTATGCAGGCGCTTTCAAAAACCGATCCATTCAAAGCCCGTTCCTTCTCATTCACCAAACGCTACATAGACGATCTTCTCGCTGTGGATAATCGCTATATATAAATGACGCAGTGAAGGATATATATCCACCTTCACTGGATTTGAAGGAAACTACAGATAGCCCTACAGGCACATCTTATTTAGATCTCTATCTCTATAAAAATGAAGCGGGCATTCTCTCTCGTCGACTTTATGACAAAAGAGATGATTACAATTTCGACATCGTAAACTATCCCTGTCTGGATAGTAATATTCCAGTGGGACCTGCATATGGCGTATACATATCTCGCTTAGTAGCATTTGCTAGATCCTGTCTTAAATGTGATGATTTTAATCAACGTCACAAAACATTGTTGCAGAAACTTATTAAACAGGGCTATTTCACCAAGCGCCTCCACTCAAAGTTTCTCAAATTTGGCGATACATATCGCATGCTGATAGCAAAATACGAACGTAGCGTGCAATATCTATGGCGCTACGTTTCGTAACTTGTGTCTAATTCCGCTTAACCCGGGGCTAGGTGCCGTATGAACCCATGTACTTCAAGATCATCATGGTTCTCATATGAACAGTCACAATCAAAGCGTGACTGAGATACATCATTCTTTAGATGACGACTTAACAACGAATATTATGGATTAAGAATACTGATCAGCGATACAGATTTGATATTCTTGGAACATCATGATGTCTTGTTGGCATCACTGAAAACTGTTGACCGCTTCTCTCTTGCACGAAACTAGCCTATGTTTATGTATACTATGATTGTCTTTTTGAATATGGAATATGGAATAGGTCTTTGGATTATGGACGCGGATATTCTCTAATGGACGACGGCTGGATTATGAATGACGGACTAGACGCTTGTAATTTTCCACATTAATAGTTGCCCGGTGCACCAACAGGTGTATTGACGTCAAATAATTCGTATTTACAGGATGCCTGTAATTATTTTGTACCATGGTATAAAATGCCAAGCCTGCGATAATTCGTATTTATTGGATTCATGTAATTATTTTGTACCATGGTATAAAATCGCCAAGCCTGCCATAATTCGTATTTACAGGATGCCTGTAATTCATTTAGCCGTAAGTCGTAAATTTGCGCCTTCTTATTATTTCCATCAATGATATGCGCTTTTACAAATTTGGTGCCGGGATTTACGGATTTTTTAATTTAGTGGGAAATGTAGACGTAAGATGGCGGATCCCGGACCATATGTCTACGCTTGCTACAAGTTTACTCATTGGTCAAATTTAATATTCTTGATAAGACATCGAGTTGTTCATGCGTACGACTAAATGATTATGTTCCATGGTACAAAATAATTACAGGCAACCTGTGAATACGAATTATTTCCTGTGTACAGCAGGTGAATAGACTAAATTTTCAAACTCGCATCCATCCTCCCCACAGCGCATGTTCCATTTCACAGGCTCATTTATCATCCCTGCCTCCAATAGCGGAAGTTAACCGTAACTGCGTTGCTATGACGTATAGGAGAAAACCCATGTATGCACGGTTCAGTTTGAATCCGGCCGAACAACTCCTTCAGTTTTGCACATGAGCTAACTACTTTTCATATGCTCTGTCCAGCTAAACAGGGGAAATAATCTCCAGATAATTCTTTGTAACGCTAGGTCAACAGAGGTATTATGCAAACTTGAAAAGTAATCGAAATGTTCAGCAAACATATATTTTACTATATCTGATGTCACATCCGGCGATGTGCGCGCGGCCCGGAATCCAGTCCAAAACATTTGACTGGTGGCTGGGATATTATTAGACCCCTACGAGATGGTTGACTTGCGTCGTGCTTCTTGACGAAATCCATGCAGGTCGCCATTTTAGCATTGGTTTTGCGCAGAATGTTTTCTTGCGGTTTTTTTGTGGGTTTCCGGTTTCGAAGTAGTCCCCATAAATGCCTGGATTAGTCCCTAAATTTCCTCAAAATTTCCTAGACCTGTTCCTAATGCATGTTCATGCCAATAATTAAGGTTCTAATGTCAACGGTTCTCCTTATTTTGCCAACGAAATGTATGGCTGGCCATCCTTGCCACAATTCTTCGTTTTGTACCATGGTATAAAATGACAAGCCTGCATTAATTCGTATTTACAGGATGCCTATAATTAGTTTTTGACAATGGTATAAAATGACAAGCCTGCATTAATTCGTATTTACAGGATGCCTATAATTAGTTTTTGACAATGGTATAAAATGACAAGCCTGCATTAATTCGTATTTACATGATGCCTATAATTAGTTTTTGACAATGGTATAAAATGACAAGCCTGCATTAATTCGTATTTACAGGATGCCTATAATTAGTTTTTGACAATGGTATAAAATGACAAGCCTGCATTAATTCGTATTTACAGGATGCCTATAATTAGTTTTTGACAATGGTATAAAATGACAAGCCTGCATTAATTCGTATTTACAGGATGCTTATAATTAGTTTTTGACAATGGTATAAAATGACAAGCCTGCATTAATTCGTATTTACAGGATGCCTATAATTAGTTTTTGACAATGGTATAAAATCGCCAAGCCTGCCGCAATTCGTATTTACAGGATGCCTATAATTATTTTGTACCATGGTATTAAATCGCCAAGCCTGTCGCAATTGTATGCACAGGATGCCTGTAAATAATATATACCATGGTATAAAATCGCCAAGCCTGCCACAATTCGTATTTACAGGATGCCTGTAAATAATATATATCATGGTATAAAATCGACAAGCCTGCCACAATTCGTATTTACAGGATGCCTGTAAATAATATATACCATGGTATAAAATCGACAAGCCTGCCACAATTCGTATTTACAGGATGCCTGTAAATAATATATACCATGGTATAAAATCGACAAGCCTGCCACAATTTGTATTTACATGAAGCCTGTAAATAATATATACCATGGTATAAAATCGCCAAGCCTGCCACAATTCGTATTTACAGGATGCCTGTAAATAATATATACCATGGTATAAAATCGACAAGCCTGCCACAATTCGTATTTACAGGATGCCTGTAAATAATATATACCATGGTACAAATTAATTTAGCCTTAAATCGTAAAATACGGCTTCCTGTTTTTTTCCATCAAGGGTATGAGATTTTACAAAGTTGGTGCCGTATTTACTAGTTTAACCAGGAAATAGATGTAAAGTTGTGTATACATATGGCTGTGTAAACACTTTCCAGCTATGCCACCGCAGCTCACAGTACAAAGAGTTTTGTTATGAGATAGAATTAGAAGATTAGATATGGTGACAGATATATGCAGTGTGTACTAAAGGACTTGTTAACTCAGCTCATCTGATAAAGTATACTTACATGGTCGAAAGATTAGTGTGTTATGCCATCTGGCCTGGGCGATTTGGGAGTACCGAAGGTTCGTTTTTATTTCTAAAAATCGAGGATGCCTCCCTCTCAAGAAAATCCAATGGTGCGTATAGAGCAAATCAGCCCGAGAGGATTTCGAAAATCAGTCCACTTCCCGTTTGCCCACCTGACCATATGTCTATACTTGTTGCAAGTTTAATCATTGGTAAAATTTAATATTCTTGATAAGACATCGAGTTATTAACGATTTACGACTAAATTAATGTATACCGTGGTATATATTATTTACAGGCATCCTGTAATTACGAATTGTGGCAGGCTTGGCAATTATAGGCATCCTGTAAATACGAATTATGGCAGGCTTTGCGATTTATACCATGGTAAAAAATAATTATAGGCATCCTGTTAATACGAATTATGGCAGGCTTAGCATTTTGGCCAACCATAGTATGGGTTCAGATGGACTGACTAACTCATTACCGGAGAATTAGCCTACTTCGTAGGAATTTACACTGGCTATCGATGGATAAAAATCTACATAATGATGTAAGTATAGGCTGGACAGGGAGATTACAAACCACAGAATTACACCGAGTGTCGATGCCTGTGGACGATGACGTGTATAATCCGCGTTTCGTGAGACTTGTCGGTGACTTTTTTTTATTACCCTTGGATTGAGCCGGTTGTTGTGGCGCGCACATTTTGGAAGGTCTATTTTGGAAAATGTTGGTTGAACGTCGTCTATTTTTGGTCTTAATTTTGATGAAAACGGTTGAACGCCAATAAATGGCCAGACATAGGAAGATTTAACAAACAGTATAGACAGCAGTAGCAACCAAAATTTTGTAAGTATAGGCCTATCAGAGCAAACACAGCTCATCTGATAAAGTATGCATGGTAGAAAGATTATGTATTAACGGCATCTGGCCTGGGTGATTTGGGGTGTACCGCTGAATGGAGAGGGACAGGAAGTGCTCCCCCTATATCTTTTCGTTATATCAAAGGTTCCTTTTTATTTAAAAAAAAAATACAAGGATGTCTCCCTCTCAAGAAAATCCAATGGTGCTTATAGAGCAAAGCCTCCAGAGTGAGGATTTCGAAAATCAGTCCACTTCTCATTTGCCTACTTGACCATATGTCTACACATGTCACAAGTTTAATCATTGGTCAGAGGACCTCGTACGTTAAGGTGGACAAACCGCCCCGGGTGAGGTACGATTGTAGATGAAAAATGAAACTTAAAATATGAAATGCTCGTCTCGATTAGCATAAACTATGACATTTTTTTCAACTCTTTGAAGTATTGGGAGCATGAGTGCAATGGTTTTTTAACAAGAGCTTTCCAAATTGGTAGGTTTGTGTGAAATTGACAGTTTTGGGTTGAAAAAGCATGGTTTGCCTACCTGTAAATATATGAAGATCAACTATAAGGTTCCACAAAAATATTCACACATAACCGTTCTCTTTTGAATCCCTAGTTGTTCAACAAAGCACGTTTTGATTATCGTTTATCTTCATATAAAAAATGAAACTTTATGGAATATTGTTTTTGGTCATTTGGTGTTCAATTTCAAATACGATAATTGGAGCAATGTTATATGTACGAGTAAGAGCTGGCCGAATGGATAGAGTCGCGAGAAGAGTTATCGTTTTGATTGATGATCTGCTGGTTCGAATCCCAAAATATTCGTCCAAAATGTTTTGATAGTTTTATGCATTTTTCGATTTTCACCATGATTACAATATATATGTGAATATTTGTTAGTAGAAAGAATGAGTGGAAATGGTCTATATCTCAAGATATAATATTCAGCAAATGTTGCAAAGTTTTCTCTTCCCGTGCTAGCTTTGCCCGCGTGATTAGAGAATTGCACACAACAATATCTAGACTAATTTGATAAAAAATAGTATTTAGTCGTACAAACGTGGTCTCAGGGAACTAAATCTGTGCGTTGAATTCGTACATAAATATGTAAATATATATATCCATGATGAGGAATATTTACTACCCTTTGGGATGTATGCGATATCAACAATGGTCTTCCCAAGTAGACGAAATCAAGGCCAAATGAGAAAATTATCTGTTGACCAATCATAATGGGTAAATAGACAAATGCAGTTTACGGCCATAGCGCATCTATTTTAATCCTTACCGACAACAGTTCTACCACCAGTAAAGACGTGGCGCATGTGCAGCTGGTGTTCAGCGTAAACCCAGAAGGACCTTTCGGTCAAATGAAACTGGTCATGCAACAGTTACTTTGGGCACGATGAACTAAGATCGAGCATATACATTCGGAACTTTAAACAATGCTGATTGCCCTTGTTCACCACATTGTGCGTGGCTGTCAGTCGAACGCCATATAGGATGCTCGTCACCTACCGCACATGAGGCTATATTTAAAGAATGTTGCAGACGCCAAAAACTACGAGAGTTGTCGTTGGTTCTCTTAAAGAAATGAGACTTGCGGACACTCAATTCAGCGAGTGGCGAGTAAAATCTATTATTTCATTTCCGTATTCATCTTTTTATTTATGCAATTAACGGCATTAACGTAACAGGGATGGCACGAAGATATCACATAACAGCATCAATTTAATAAGAAGGAAAGGAGTGTAAAACCACAAGTAAAATATGCTTAGCCTTGCAAACCGCGCTCTCGGTGTTCAACCCGAATCCATTCAATTCCACTTGAGTCACGTGATCCGCTGTGAATGAGCTGCTCGCTGGGGCCGTTTGTCCATCTTATCGTACGAGATCCTTTAATATTCTTGATAAAATATCGAGTTATTTACGACTCACGGCTAAATTAATTTGTATCATGTTATATATTAGTTACAAGCATCCTGTAAATACGAATTGTGGCAGGCTTGGCAATTATAGGCATCCTGTAAATACGAATTGTGGCAGGCTTGGCAATTATAGGCATCCTGTAAATACGAATTGTGGCAGGCTTGGCAATTATAGGCATCCTGTAAATACGAATTGTGGTAGACTTGGCGATTATAGGCATCCTGTAAATACGAATTGTGGTAGACTTGGCGATTATAGGCATCCTGTAAATACGAATTGTGGTAGACTTGGCGATTTTGTACCATGGTATATACTCTATAAAATAATTAGACTGAAATTCAATCTATCAGACTGAAATTAGTGACCAATCTTTTATCGGATTGAAAATATTCAGTCTAATAGATTGAAAACGATGAAATTAATCAGTTGTAGACAGAAAATTGTATCTAATAGATTGAAAATTGGTCACTAATTCCAATCTGATCGGTAGGCTTGGCGATTTTATACCTTGGTATATATTATTAACAGGCATCCTGTAAATACGAATTGTGGCAAGCTTGGTGATTTTATACCCTGGTATATATTATTTACAGGCATCCTGTATAAGACATGGAGTTATTTACGACTCACGGCTAAATTAATTTGTACCATGGTATAAAATAATTATAGGCATCCTGTGAATACGAAATATGGCATTCTTGGCGATTTTATGCCATGGTATATATTATTTACAGGCATCCTGTAAATACGAATTGTGGCGCGCTTGGCGATTTTATACCTTAGTATATATTATTTACAGGCATCTTGTAAATACGAATTGTGGCAGGCTTGGTGATTTTATACCATGGTACAAAATAATTACAGGCATCCCGTGAATACGAATTGTCTTGGCGATTTTATACCATGATACAAAATATTTACAGGCATTCTATAATTATTTTATATCATGGTTTAAAATGACTTGTGGCAGGAATGGCCAACCATAGAAAGAATTCGGATGGACTGACTGACTGACTCATTACCGGACAATTTGCAACTGAGAGCCTACTTCGTAGGATTTACACTGGCTATCGATGGATAAAAATCTACATAATACTACATAAATCTACTACCGAATTACGAACCACAGAATTACACATACGTATTCAAAAGCTTACCCCCGTCCTGTGGAGGTCCGGACCTCAGGGGAACGGCGCTGGTCAGACCACTATATATTATGCCTGCTGTAAACGGTGGATTGAATTTAGGATAATCGGATTATAAAGGCGCACGGTCGATCGTCTAGCCCCGCCAGGGTTCGGTTATTTCGGCGGTGTTAATAAATATATACGACTACTCCCCGTAGTTAGACCCAGACGGAGATTGTTCGCGACTGAACAATTAAATAAAAAACGGACAAGTGAAGTAATTTTCACATTCTTTTTGCCTAGACCTTTTCCAAAAATATTGGAGGGCACAATGAGCACATTTTATTTCTGAATAAAGTAATATTGAATATATTATTATGAATGTGTTAAATTTTTTAAATGCTTGGAAGAGTAGTATATAAAAGCTATTTAAAGTAATATTTCCCCCGGATGTAACTATGACGTCACAACTTCCGATGGTGGCGCCATCTGTACACTCTGGACGCAAGGGAGACAACTCGATCTGCCAGAGTTTGGCCGCCATCTTGAATTTTTGCCTCGTCTCATGTCACGGTAAATTGAGCAACATTACCCTAAAAAAAACCTCACATTACCCTCAAAAAGCCCTCTAAGACATATAATAATAATAAAGATACCCTATAGGTGTTGTACCATCTTATTATGACGAGTCTAGGATCAGTGCGACCCCAGGGTCGAGCGTTTATTGTCCGGTATGTCTCCGCAAAAAGTAAACAAACAAAATGGCGGCGCTTGCTATGGGGATTCCCTTTTGACATCACGACATCGATCGCGCTGCCCTCTGGAGGCAAGGAAGACAACTCTGACTGGGCGAACCCTCTGTAGGACAAATGCCGGGTCATCTCCCCATATTCGAACATTTGCGTCTTTACGGGGAATACCTAAATAGACGTTTTGGAGCTAGGGGAGGCACTAATGGGCCGATGGGGTCGAGTGAGGTATCAAAGTGAAGCCTATGTGAGGGGGCATCTAATGGGCTGGGTGTGGGATTGAAATATCGGCATTCTGCGCATGCGCGGTGGCCCAAGGGTATGCAAATAGCGGTTTTGGAGCTAGGGGAGTTACTAATGCTCCGATGGGGTCATATGAGGTATCAAAGTGAAGCCTATGTGAGGGGGCATCTAATGGGCTGGGTGTGCGGTTGAAATATCGGCATTCTGCGCATGCGCGGTGGCCCAAGGGTATGCAAATAGCCGTGTTGGAGCTAGGGGAGTTACTAATGGTCCAATGGGATCGAGTGAGGTATCAAAGTGAAGCATTCGTGAAGGGGCATCTGATGGGCTGGGTGTGGGGTTGAAGTATCGGCATTCTGCGCATGCGCGGTGGCCGAAGGGTATGGAAATAGACGTTTTGGAGCTAGGGGAGCCGCTAATGGTCCAGTGGGGTCATATGAGGTATCAATGTGAAGCATTCATGAAGGGGCATCTAATGGGCTGGGTGTGGGGTTGAAATATCGGCATTCTGCGCATGCGCGGTGGCCAAAGGGTATGAAAATAGCAGTGTTGGGAGTTAGGGGAGCCCATAATGGTCCAATGGGGTCGAGTGAGGTATCAAAGTGAAGCATTCGTGAAGGGGCATCTGATGGGTTGGGTGTGCGGTAGGAATATCATTCTGCGCATGCGCAGACGCAATGCGGAGCTCTCGTCCAATCAGAAGCGAGTATTTCAAATCCGTCACAGAGCTCTCAGCCAATCAGAAGCGAGTATTTTGACGTGGTGCATTATGGGCCATATCCAAGATGGCGGCACGTATGTTCAAGATGGCGGCACATCCGGTGTCGAAAACTGGCCATTTCGCCGGGATGTGGTCACCTAGTGTCGAAAACTGGACCTTGTATGGGTCCTGCTAGGCGTTTTGGAGCTAGGGGAGCCCCTAATGGGCCGATGGAGTTGTATGAGGTATCAAAGTGAAGTATATTTCAAGCATGGGTGGGTGCATGTAAAATTTTTCCTGAAAAAATACGGAACACGGACTTTATCCTAAATTACGTGAAAATGCCTATATGGGGTATGGGGGGGTATAGGACCATCCTGGGAAACCTACTTCTCGACATTTGCGGTATAGGTTGTGGGGTCTCGTTTTCTTAATCTCGTCAAGACAAACATGATAGGAAGTGTCCCGGAGCGAATCGGTGAAATTTTTGGAAAAGTACGATATAGCCCCATATAGTCCCATACTGGGGTGTATAGGATCAATGTTTGTCCCCCTGGGAAACGTACTTCTAGACATTTGCGGTAGGGTTGTGGGGTCTCGTTTTCTTAGTCTCGTCATTTAGAACATGATAGGAAGTGTCCCGGAGCGAATCGGTGAAATTTTTGAAAAAAGTCACCGATACCCATATAGTCCCATACTGGGGGTATAGGATCAATGTTTGTCCCCCTGGGAAACCTACTTCTATACATTTGCGGTAGGGTTGTTTGGATTTGTTTTTCACGTCTCGTCATTTAGAACACGATAGGAAGTGTCCCGGAGCAAAACGGTGAAATTTTTGAAAAAAGTCAACGAGGCCTGGGTAGGCCCATAGGCCTATACTGCATGGCTATGGGTGTATAGGCCCATACGGGGTGGACGTGTTGGGGTCTAGGTGAGTCCCTAATGATCCGATGGGGTCGAGTGAGGTCTTATTTTGAAGCTCTCGTGGAGGAGCACTTGACTACACTAATGGTTCGTCCGTGTTCAATAGTCTGCGCATGCGCAGCCTGGCCGTAGTATAGAAAGCAGGCATTTTGGGGGGTATGTAGGTGTGTGTTTGGGGGTAGAGGTGGGCTATTCACGGTTCGAATGGGTCGTGTGAGGTATCAATGTGAAGCTTGTGTGGGGTAGAGTCAGAATGGCGTGTTTTTAAGTGCAAGTCGCGTCAATCTGCGCATGCGCAGCCTGGCCGTAGTAGAGAAAACAGGCGTTTTTGGGGGTATGTGGAAAGGATCCCATCATCAGAATCTGTCCGTCATCTATTTGACCCAGAATCTCTTTCCTCAAGGGAAGGCGTCCAGAGATATTGCCTTGAACTACCAATACTTTGTGTTGTTCTCCAATCTTGATCCGAATGCGTCGTATGAGGTGTCATATTGTAGCAACGCCCACCAACGCCAAGCTTAACGCTTCAACGCCCTGGTGAAATAGCTCAGAAGTTCTGATTTTCTAGATATTCCATGGAATTGACACCAATTCATCGAAATGCAGTGACGCCCGTCAGCGCCCGTCGTTACGGCTTAACGCTCTTACATAGCGCCTTGACGCCATGATATAGACCGGAGAGGGAACAACAACAACAACAAGGATGACACATGAGAGAACAACAACAACAAGAAGTTTTTTCATATAGTTTATTTCCCCCAATGTCACATCATACCCACGCTGGGCACCCTACTGAATCAACAAGTATGATTATAGGTGAAAACCGCCGGTCACGTGTCAAATTACAGTCAATGGTAGGTTTTCCAGTGCTTTCGTTATCAAGCGTGGACGTGTGTCTGACCAGACGACAGTGACCACAGCCGAAAATGAACGATTTTCAGCATATCGATGACAGGTATGGTTACTGGTGTCCAGTCATATTTTGAAGGAGAAATATCGTACTATATTGTCACCAAACGTAGGGTTATTACTATTTCAAGTTAACAAAAATTTTAAACATTTTTGCGGCGAGAGGTGTTTTTAGGTGTTGGTAGACAGTCCATTGTAGGTATTAGCATCGAATTATAGTGTGAGGAAATGAGCACAAAATGAACGCGTGGGAACTTACTACCTGCCTCATGTATCACTGACTCATTCATCTCTCGATTCCTTCCACTTGCGTGTGTTTAAGAGGAATATGAACCATTAATAGTATATTCTCTGTCTGTCTGATATTACGACAGTCCATTGTATCATCATCGGACCGATCGACAGTCCATTGTAGGTCAACATGCACTTGTGAATGATGCACAGAGAGCACATCGTCTGATCTAATGATTCGCCAAATGGACTGTTGCCAAAACAAATGGTAGCTACAATGGACTGTCGACATATCTGATATATAATCACATGTTGCCTCATTATAACATTGCAGCTGTTATGCGGCTTCAATGTGAAGTGATTCAACCTACAGTTCATGGTCGCATGACAAATGGACTGGTGCATTCACCTATAATCACACTTGTCGATTCAGTAGGGTGCTGGGGGAGCCGCGTTGGGTATGTTTACAACTAAAAAAGACTCTTGCCCAATCATAGGCGACCATTTGCATGTTTCATGTTCGTTCCTGGCCGTTAGATGTATTCTTGTCCAATCAGAAGTCGCCATTTCAGCAAGTTCCATCTTCGGCCATGTTCGCTCTGAACCGTTTATTCTAATCATCGTCGGACAGGCCTGGATATTCTTCGGGCAGCATGTCCTGAAACAGTTGTTTGCGCATTCTGATCGCATTTTCCAGGGCCTCGGTGGGTGGTAGCCCCATAGCCTCTTCCAAGTGACGCTTGGTCTTCATGATGGACCTGTGCGTGGGATCGCCTTTCATTTCAAGCGGTAGTAAGGTATACTGTTCATAGATCGCCATGGCTGTTTTCCTGATGCGGGGGCGCATTTGGGTGTACGTCTGTTGTAAATTATCCTCTCCGGCGTCCTCAATCGCTGCAGCGTAAGTATTGATAGCTGCTGTCACAATACAATCCCAGAAGGTAGGTTCTGCCTCACTTTCCACGGACGTATGCTGACTATCTGAGGTCAAGCTCCCCGCATCACTAGATAGACTCTCGGCAATCTGTTTCGGTATCAGTCGGTACACTCTCAGCAGTCTCTGTATCAGCATCCGCCTCAACGGACTCCTCAGAGTCTTCAATCCCATGTATAGTTTTCTGGTGTCGCATCATATCGTAATGTCTGGTGAACGTGCGTTCGCACTCAGAGCAAGTATAAGTCATATTGACGGTTGAACGTCGACTGTGCGTGTTTTTGGAAATACACTCGCTTTTATAGACAGTTAAGCCCATCAACGCTAAGCTTAACGCTTCAACGCCCTGGTGAATTAGCTCAGAAGCTCTGATTTCCATGGAATTGACACCAATTCATCGAAATGCAGCAACGCCCGTCAACGCCCGTCGTTACGCCTTAACGCCCGTCTCAACGCCTTAACGCCGATACATGGGATTGAAGACTCTGAGGAGTCCGTTGAGGCGGATGCTGATACAGAGACTGCTGAGAGTGTACCGACTGATACCGAAACAGAGATTGCCGAGAGTCTATCTAGTGATGCGGGGAGCTTGACCTCAGATAGTCAGCATACGACCGTGGAAAGTGAGGCAGAACCTACTTTCTGGGATCGTATTGTGACAGCAGCTATCAATACTTACGCTGCAGCGATTGAGGACGCCGGAGAGGATAATTTACAACAGACGTACACCCAAATGCGCCCC
This sequence comes from Hanleya hanleyi, assembly GCA_036873755.1. Classification (NCBI taxonomy): domain Eukaryota; kingdom Metazoa; phylum Mollusca; class Polyplacophora; order Lepidopleurida; family Hanleyidae; genus Hanleya; species Hanleya hanleyi. The sequence continues at coordinate 95,443 of JAVTVY010029041.1, read as the reverse complement.
CGCATCAGGAAAACAGCCATGGCGGTCTATGAACAGTATACCTTACTACCGCTTGAAATGAAAGGCGACCCCACGCACAGGTCCATCATGAAGACCAAGCGTCACTTGGAAGAGGCTATGGGGCTATCACCCACCGAGGCCCTGGAAAATGCGATCAGAATGCGCAAACAACTGTTTCAGGACATGCTGCCGAAGAATATCCAGGCCTGTCTGACGATGATTAGAATAAACGGTTCAGAGCGAACATGGTCGAAGATGGAACTTGCTGAAATGGCGACTTCTGATTGGACAAGAATACATCTAACGGACAGGAACGATTATGACAGATGGTGGCCTCTGATTGGGCAAGAGTCTTTTTGAGTTGTAAACATACCCAACGCGGCTATGCTCCTAAACATACCCATACAGCGTGGGTATGCTGTAACATTGGGGAAAATAAACTATATGAAAAAACTTCTTGTTGTTGTTGTTCTCTCATGTGTCATCGTTGTTGTTGCTGTTGTTGTTCTCTCTCCGGTCTATATCATGGCGTCAAGGCGTTATGTAAGAGCGTTAAGGCGTAACGACGGGCGTTGACGGGCGTCACTGCATTTCGATGAATTGGTGTCAATTCCATGGAATATCTATAAAATCAGAACTTCTGAGCTATTTCACCAGGGCGTTGAAGCGTTAAGCTTGGCGTTGGCGGGCGTTGCTACAATATGACACCTCATACGACGCATTCGGACCAAGATTGGAGAACAACACAAAGTATTGGTAGTTCAAGGCAATATCTCTGGACGCCTTCCCTTGAGGAAAGAGATTCTGGGCCAAATAGATGACGGACAGATTCTGATGATGGGATCCTTTCCACATACCCCCCAAAATGCCTGTTTTCTCTACTACGGCCAGGCTGCGCATGCGCAGATTGACGCGACTTGCACTTAAAAATACGCCATTCTGACTCTACCCCACACAAGCTTCACATTGATACCTCACACGACCCATTCGAACCGTGAATAGCCCATCTCTACCCCCCAAAACACAACCACATACCCCAAAATGCCTACTTTCTCTACTACGGGCCAGTCTGCGCATGCGCAGACTATTGAACACGGACGAACCATTAGTGTAGTCAAGTGCTCCTCCACGAGAGCTTCAAAATAAGACCTCACTCGACCCCATTGGACCATTAGGGACTCACCTAGACTCCAACATGTCCACCCCGTATGGCCCTATACACCCATAGCCATGTAGTATAGGCCTATGGGCCTACCCAGGCCTCGGTGACTTTTTTCAAAAATTTCACCGATTCGCTCCGGGACACTTCCTATCGTGTTCTAAATGACGAGACGTGAAAAACAAATCCAAACAACCCTACCGCAAATGTATAGAAGTAGGTTTCCCAGGGGGACAAACATTGATCTGATACCCCCAGTATGGGACTATATGGGTCTCGGTGACTTTTTTCAAAAATTTCACCGATTCGCTCCGGGACACTTCCTATCATGTTCTAAATGACGAGACTAAGAAAACGAGACCCCACAACCCTACCGCAAATGTCTAGAAGTACGTTTCCCAGGGGGACAAACATTAATCCTATACACCCCAGTATGGGACTATATGGGGCTATATCGTACTTTTCCAAAAATTTCACCGATTCGCTCCGGGACACTTCCTATCATGTTTGTCTTAACGAGACTAAGAAAACGAGACCCCTATACCGCAAATGTCGAGAAGTAGGTTTCCCAGGATGGTCCTATACCCCCCATACCGCATATAGGCATTTTCACGTAATTTAGGATAAAGTCCGTGTTCCGTATTTTTTCAGGAAAAATGTTACATGCACCCACCCATGCTTGAAATATACTTCACTTTGATACCTCATACAACTCCATCGGCCCATTAGGGGCTCCCCCTAGCTCCAAAACGTCTAGCAGGACCCATACAAGGTCCAGTTTTCGACACTAGGTGACCACATCCCGACGAAATGGCCAGTTTTCGACATCGGATGTGCCGCCATCTTGAACATACGTGCCGCCATCTTGGATATGGCCCATAATGCACCGGGTCAAAATACTCGCTCCTGATTGGCTGAGAGCTCTGTGACGGATTTGAAATACTCGCTTCTGATTGGACGAGAGCTCCGCATTGCGTCTGCGCATGCGCAGAATGATATTCCTACCGCACACCCAACCCATCAGATGCCCCTTCACGAATGCTTCACTTTGATACCTCACTCGACCCCATTGGACCATTAGGGGCTCCCCTAGCTCCCAACACAGCTATTTTCATACACTTCGGCCACCGCGCATGCGCAGAATGCCGATATTTCAACCCCACACCCAGCCCATTAGATGTCCCTTCATGAATGCTTCACATTGATACCTCATATGACCCCATTGGACCATTAGGGGCTCCCCTAGCTCCAAAACGTCTATTTTCATACCCTTCGGCCACCGCGCATGCGCAGAATGCCGATACTTCAACCCCACACCCAGCCCATCAGATGCCCCTTCACGAATGCTTCACTTTGATACCTCGCTCGATCCCATTGGACCATTAGTAACTCCCCTAGCTCCAACACGGCTATTTGCATACCCTTGGGCCACCGCGCATGCGCAGAATGCCGATATTTCAACCCCACACCCAGCCCATTAGATGCCCCCTCACATAGGCTTCACTTTGATACCTCATATGACCCCATCGGACCATTAGTAACTCCCCTAGCTCCATAACCGCTATTTGCATACCCTTTGGCCACCGCGCATGCGCAGAATGCCGATATTTCAACCCACACCCAGCCCATTAGATGCCCCCTCAGATAGGCTTCACTTTGATACCTCACTCGACCCCATCGGCCCATTAGTGCCTCCCCTAGCTCCAAAACGTCTATTTAGGTATTCCCCGTAAAGACGCAAATGTTCGAATCAGGGGAGATGACCCGGCATTTGTCCTACAGACGGTTCGCCCAGTCAGAGTTGTCTTCCTTGCCTTCAGAGGGCAGCGCGATCGATGTCGTGATGTCAAAAGGGAATCCCCATAGCAAGCGCCGCCATTGTGTTTGTTTACTTTTTGCGGAGACATACCGGACAATAAACGCTCGACCCTGGGGTCGCACCTTTTTGAGGGCTTTTTGAGGGTAATGTGAGGGTTTTTTGAGGGTAATGTTGCTCAATTTACCGTGACATGAGACGAGGCAAAAATTCAAGATGGCGGCCAAACTCTGGCAGATCGAGTTGTCTCACTTGCGTCCAGAGTGTACAGATGGCGCCACCATCGGAAGTTGTGACGTCATAGTTACATCCGGGGGAAATATTACTTTAAATAGCTTTTATATACTAGTTGGAAGTTTTATTGTTGGTGCACATTTATCATTATTGCCTTATTAAATACCGGTACCGGTACTTCCAAGTTTCTTTTTGTGTGTGTCAATTGTCATTGCTATTTGTTTCCATCTCTGGTATATGTTTTAAGGTTTAAAATCTATAGATCTATAGGGTTATTTTAGTTTTTCTATTCTCCCCCCGCCTCTCACGTCATCGATATCATTCGTATCATACATTTAAAGATTTCAAAAGCATTTCATATCCAGGCTGCTGTCCACCGTTTTCATAAAAAAAGATAAATTATCAAAGCAAAATGAAGCCCTAAATTATATCAACAATTCAAAAGCATTTCATATCCAGGCTGCTGTCCACCGTTTTCATAATTTTTTTTATAAATTATCAAAGCAAAATGAGGCACTAGATTATATCAACAATTCAAAAGCATTTTATGTCCAGGCTAGTAGTAGGGATTGCGTAAATGGAGCCTTATTGACCTTTGACCTCGGGGAGGTGGGGAGATCACAGAGGTCAAGTGCACTATAGTTCCGGCAGAATGACCAAAAAGCTACCTCCAACACAGGAGAGTTCCAATTGTTGCAGGGAATGTATTCATCCGCGGTGATGCGGTCGCGGAAAAAAGCTTCCGCGGAGAAAAAGTAGTCCCACGGAATGTACACCCTGCCTGGGGGTTTTCCCCCGGCTGCAGCGCGCTACATAGAACTTATAGTAATAAACTTAATCTATACGTGTTGGACGAGTCTTCACTCACCGTCTTCCTTTACACGCAGCTCAATGAAATGCCCGCTCCAAACCTAGACCAAAACACGTACTTGGTCTGTGGGCTGATTTCATTGGCTCTCTATTTTACTATAGTGCTCTTGCATTCTAACATTGATGGGTTACATCTCTTGGTCTTGTGGAAAACCCGGTACACTTGAAATAAATCGGTTTACCTCCGTAAAAATACGTGAGGTATGTTCCTCACAGCCTTATAATGTCACCCTGAAAATTGCAGCAGGTTTATCGAAAGAAAAGTAGGAATTTTTATCCTATCATGCGGGCTACGGTAACACAGCCATTGACACGCATAGCTGTACTCACATTTGCCTGCAGACTGTATAGTGCTGTGTTACCGTAGCCCGCGTGATAGGATAAAAATTCCTACTTTTCTTTCGATAAACCCGCTTCAATTTTCAGGGTGACATTATAAGGCTGTGAGGAACATACCTCACGTATTTTTACGGAGGTAAACCGATTTATTTCAAGTGTACCGGCTTTTCCACACCACCCTACCCATAACGTTACGGGTCTAAAAATCGATAAAATCATTAAAAATAGTGGGTTAGCCTGCCGCTAGCCTTCTGAATTTTTCAACGCTGCACGATCAGTTCCCCTAGTTCAAGTTGAAATAAATTTTACACGTCCACTCGCATTTATTGCAAAATGACACCGGTTTAAGTTGGAAAAGAAAGACAAAATTTCTGCGAGCCTCAGCCAGCGCAATCTATCAATGGAGAGATTTCGCTGACGTCCGCGCGCAATTTTCCAACATGGCGGCTACAACATGGCGGCTACAACATGGCCGCCTAGACTATAAATAACGCGCAGTATCTAGCCATTCATTCACAACTACATCATGACTACTAGACGGAGGCTATTCAACGCACAAGATCCTAGAGAACATAGGGAAGTGATTCGCATCAGTGAAGATGACAACAATGAACATGTGACAATAATTACCAGCTTACAGCGGGTGCATGAACATCATATTGCCGATACGTTGAGACGGCGAAGTGCACAACACGACCAAGAGATAAGGGACGCTATGGACGATGAGGATGTGACGGACGACGATGAAGAACTCCCCGAGATAGAGTGGTTAAATAGTAGACCCCCACCAACTACAGTGGCTACCCAAACGCCGGCTACCACAACGCCGGCTACGGAGACAGGAATGACAACGCCAGCTACCACAACGCCGTCTACCACAACGCCAGCTACAGCAACAGGAATGACAACACCACCCTCTTGGGCAGAGGTGGCCCGCCTGAACGAACAGATTGATAAAATGAGGGAAGACATTGATCAATTAGAAGAGGCCAAGTGTAAACTACGTAAACAACTGACTAAGGAAGAGAATAAATCCACCTGTAGCGTGTGTAACATCGAAGAGACCATGTACGCCTTGTTCCCGTGCGGTCACCTATGCCTATGTCGGGAATGCTTGGCATCCCTAACATGTATAGGGGGACGTGCCAGTGCAGTGAGACGGAGGAACTGCATTTAAAGATACGATGCCCTGTGTGTAGGACGTGGGTGTCCGGGGTGAAGAAAATTTTCCGCCCGTAAACAGTGTGATAACACTTTTCAAAGGCCCTTTTCAGGGCCACCCCAATCTTTCGAAAGAGGAAGCTTCTAACTCAAAGCACAAAAAACACCAGCTCCCATCACCACACTCAATGAACACTAACACCCATTTTGAATTTTCTACTATTTTTATTAACACAATAGAATGAACGTCTTCACCACAGTACACTCTGGGTATTGAATTTTTAATACAATTATACGCTACCAAGGCGCTTCAATGAACATAGAATGAACATAGAATGTAGGAATACGATAATGTCTGAATGTTCAATGCAACAAGACTTGAAAATGTTCAATATTTATGCAGCAAGACCAACACAGTAGAATGAACGTCTTCACCACAGTAGACTCTGGGTATTGAATTTTTTAAAATACAATTATACGCTATCAAGGCGCTTCAATGAACGTAGAATAAACATAGAATGTAGGAATACGGTAATGTTTCAATGCAACAAAACTTGAAATGTTCAATATTTATGCAACAAGACTTGTTTGAATTCATCATCGTCTTTCCGCCCCTGGTGCACGTAGATGAAGGTAGCAATCTGTTCACGTGGAATTCTGGGTGGACAGGCAGCTTCCTGGGCAATTTGCACCTCGGTGACGTATACTATTGTCCACACACGTATGCGTGTTGAAGACCCCGTTCTTGTTCACACAGCCTGCACATTGCTGGATACGCAAGTGTCGAATGCGGGGTCTGAGATGATCCAGGAATGTGTCGATGTATTTCTTATAAATATACTGAGACACCTGGTCAGACAGGACTTCATGAATTACAGCTGTGAGACTCTGCAGCTTCCGCCACGCCGTTATTTTCAAGGTGACGCCCTGAGGACAAGGAATACGCTCTTGCGTATCTGACCTCATTTTCCATTTCCGTATATGCACCAGGAGCATGTCGTTGAATGTAGAACAGCTGACAAAGATGTCGTCACCCACATAAAATTTCGCTTCGTCACTCCCCTGGTGGTCAATTACAACACATATAAGGGTAGTGGGAAGAGGTGCCGACATACTGACTGCGTCACATGACTTCACAGAATAGTCTTCTGGTTAACCTATTCTAAAGCACATACCAAGAATCTAACGATTCGTGATATGTGTTGTATCTCAGGTACGCTTTTATTGTACCTGTTCATGTGGTAACTTGGATGATATGACCACACGGCCCCTAGCACCGGCATAAGCGGTATTAGATACAAATCTAGAGCTATGATGGAAATGCTCTGACAACTCGTATACTGGTAATTGGTGAGCTGTTTCGCTGTGACAACTCGTACATTGGAGATTGGTGAGCTGTATCGTCGTCAGATGTAAATGACGGCATTTAACACAAAAGACTAGTCTGTAATGCCCGATGTCGACCCAGCATCAACTTCCCACAAGTGCCAACATATATCAAAGACCAAAAGGTCTGTACAGGGGGCGGGCCTCGGGGACGAAACGTCCACCAGCAGAATCTCGCCATATACAGGAAAAAATTACAACACATATAAGGGTAGTGGGAAGAGGTGCCGACATACTGACTGCGTCACATGACTTCACAGAATAGTCTTCTGGTTAACCTATTCTAAAGCACGTACCAAGAATCGCATCAACGGCGTAATCAATGGCCTGTACTCTTAGCCAGGTGTCCCAGGCCGGAGCGTTAAAATGCACTTCCTCGTCTTTGACACTCACAGTTAAATAGGGTGAGAGCTCCCAAGTGTTCGTGTGGGCTGCCTGGTAGGCCTGCTGGATAATGTCATTGATCTCCTGCACAGACAGAGGAAGTTGCACCTCTTCTTTCGCTGGCTCAGGCACTTGCTGGGGCACTGGCTGAAGCACTTGCTCAGGTATTTCTAAAGGTGTTAGTCGGGGCCGTTTGGGTCGTTTGGCAGGTACACCAGACTCTGGGTGCGTACGTTTGGTAGCTGTACGCTCTTCTAAATCCTGATCATCTTGTGAATCCTGGGCTTGATCTACTAGTTCTTCATTTCCCGTCTTCTTCAGCGCCTCCACGAAGGCTAGAAATGCATAGGGGCCACGGCGCAGTAGATCGTCGATGAGGGCTCTGTTTTTTCATGAAGTGGTTTTCTCCGCCATGATATCTTCGACACCGTGTTTCAGCATCATGTTTTCCTCCATAAGCAGATCATATAGTTCGGCCACATGCTGCATCTCATCAATGAGGCGAACACGGTACTGTTGAAGCTTAACTCGCTGGGATGACTCCATGACTGTGGGCTCAGGCTGGTCAGTAGCTGCTACGGTGTAATAGGCTGGTGAAGTTGCACTGGTAAAATGAAAAGCTTCTCCACGTCTCATACAGGCAAGCTGGTCAGGCAGGAAGGCAGGCTGGTCAGGCAGGCAGGTAGGTCAGAGAGCTCCGGAGGGTAGTACAATGAATACACCAAACCACTAAAAATCTCCTCCTTTTATACGTTTTTCTACAACAATTTTCCAACATGGCGGCTACAACATGGCGGCTACAACATGTATAAAAGGGAGTGATTTTTAGTGGTTTGGTGTATTCATTGCACTACCCTCTGGAGCTCTCTGACCTGCCTGCCTGCCTGCCTGCCTGCTTGCCAGCCTGCCTGCCTGCCTGCCTGCCTGCCTGCCTAACAGCTTGTTCTGACGGGAGGAGGAGAGAAAGCATGAGACGTGGAGAAGATTTTCCATTGGACCCAGCAGCACCTCCGGTTGAAGTCTTGCCTGAAGACGAGCGTGTGAGTGACATTTATCGACGTCACTGGGCTACCATACGCCATTGTTTTCACCGTAACCGTCGTCTATTGGACTTGTATAACTATCGACTGCAGGACCTCACGTATCTGTCTACCTATGCCGAGAACATTTTCACAGACCAGGAGACAGCGTTCAAGTTGAATATGACATTTGGGTACATTTTACGGCACAAGGAGACGGACCAGGTGCGGTATTATTATCCCAGCAATAATACCTATGTGTTTGACCAGCCGTTCACGGTGACGGATGCGATTTCTCTGGAGCCACTCATCGACCAACTGACTACGTTGGACCCATTGGAATGGGCCCAGTTGCAACGCCCCAATACCAAATGGCTTGTGGAAATGGTGACCAACGTCACATTTTTCGTCGCGAAAATGAGAGATCATCCTATCGGTGCTCCTGTACTACTACCCCCTTGGCTGCTTCATCGACCCGGACTGTATGCATTAACGCGAGGGAAAAATGGACCTTACAAAGACCGGAAATGTCTGTTTCGGTGTTTGGCCGTGCATCTGGACGAGTGTGATCCCAAGAGTTGTGACAGAGTGGCCAATGACTATTGGGAACAGTATTTACAGGCGCTACACTTGGATCAGCGGCACTTCCGTGGAGTCCCTTTCAAGAATTTGGATGACGTGGAAACTCTGTTCAACATCAATATCTTTGTATACCGATTACGATGCGAGGAGGATACATTTGTGGCTGAATTGGTTCGTCGTTCAACAGAACGGTATGCTTCTACGATGAAAGTCAATGTCTTCGACCACAATGGCGTGAGTCATTTTTCGCTGATCTACAATATGAGCCAGTACGCCCAGTCTTACAGTTGTGCCCAATGTCATCGTGTGTTTCACCGTTCCACCGACTTACATCGACACGAGAAGAGTTGTGACAACAGTGTGAAGCGAGCATATCCTGGTGGTGTGTATCGCTGCACCGGTCTTTTTCGTGTCTACCGGGGATTCCCATGAGTTGATCACCCGCATGATGGAGTATTTAGAGGAAGTCAGTGCGGTCAGTACGGAATTGTTGGTGTCCATGTTCCAGGACATACTGGACCAACTGGACTATCGGATTCCTATACCGGGTGTATCGTTTAGTGACGATGAAGAGTGCGAGTCAGAGTCGGAGCCGGAGCCTGAACCCATGTAGTCGCAGGATGTGCCTTTACCTAAACCGTATGCGGAGAAATTGAGAGTGCGCTTTCTACAATACCTAGGCCAGCTACCGGTGCCCGGTTTCAACTCGGGGCGATATGACTTGAACATGGTGAAGGAGTTTCTCTACCCCTACTTGGCCCAGAATAATACCATCAAGTCCGTCATCAAGAAGATCAATACTCATATGGCCCTCACTACCACATCACTTCATTTCCTGGATGTACGGAACTACTTAGCTTCTAATTATAGCTATGATCAGTGGGTGAAGGCGTATGACTGTGCACAGACCAAAGGGAGGTTCCCTTACACGTATATATCGACGCTCGACCGTTTGGAGGAAACACAGTTGCCACCCCGGGATGCGTTCTTTGACGATTTGAAGCAAGTGGAATGTCCGGAAGACACGTACCGGGAACTACAGCAGGTATGGAACGATCAACACATGCAGACCTTGCGAGATTTCTAGATATGGTATAATAACTTAGATGTGGTTCCTTTCCTGGAAGCGGCCGAGAAAATGGTTCAACTGTTTCGTCGTGAGATGTACATCGACATCTTCAAGGAGTGCTTGAGTTTACCGGGTGTGACGCTTTGCCATCTTTTTCAAGAGTGTCCTACGTACTTCTCGCTGATACAGCAAAAAGATGCGGACATGCATGATTGTCTAAAGCAGAACATTGTCGGCGGACCTAGTCTTATTTTTCACCGTTATCACGAGAAGGACGTCACTACTCTTCCCGGTGGAAAACCCTGTGCTAAGGTCATCGGTTTCGATGCAAATGCCTTGTACCTGTGGTCTCTGGCCCAACCTTTGCCCAGTGGACATTATACACGTTGGTTGACGGAAGGCCGGCATTTCACACCGCAACGCACTCCCTACAAGCATCTGGCAGACCAGTGGTTGGATTGGGAAGCCTATCGACGGGGAATTTATATACGCCATCAGACCAACGCCACAGAGAAGCGCCTAGGAGATCGTCGACTCCCCGTCGATGGGTTTGCCCTGGTGGGTAGGACACCGACCGTATTCCAATTTTACGGTTACTATTGGCACGGCCACGAATGCCATTTCAGCGCTGGACGCTTCAACAAACGACGTGAAAAAACACCGGAAGAATTACGGGAAGAAGTGCAGGAGAACGGCGATTATGTGAAAGAGAGAGGATACCATCTGATCGAAATGTGGGAGTGTGAATTTCACATCATGTGCCAGGCCCTGCCCCATTTACGGCGTTTCCTAAAAGAGCGCGAGTACACGCTGATTCGTCGGAGACTCCTGGGTCTGCCACAGATGTTCGACGCCATTCGTTCTGGGGACCTCTACGGCTTTGTCGAATGTGATTTGCATGTTCCCGACACTCTCAAGCCTCTCTTCGCCCAGTGCCCTCCCATCTTTAAGAACACGCTGGTGGGTCGGGATGATATTGGAGACACCATGGGGGCCTATGCTGAGCAACACGAGTGTTTGCTTCGACCTCGACGGATGTTGATTGGCAGTATGTGGGCAGAGAAAATCTTGCTGGGCACTCCGCTGCTGCAGTGGTACATGAACCACGGTCTGGAAATTACGAAAATATACCAAGTGATACAGTACGTACCCAACGCCTGTTTTGCGGAGAATGACGACATTGTGACGTCTGCCCGTCGTCAAGGTGATCAAGACCCAATTAAGGCCATCATCGGTGAATCGTGGAAATTGACGGGCAATGGCTATTATGGGAAAACGGCCACGAACCAGGATAAGCACGTGAACGTGAACATCTGTACTACTTCACAAGCCCGCAAAAAGGTGAATTCTCCCCTGTTTCGGTCCGCGGCGGTCATCGATGAAGACACGTATGAAATCACTTTAGCTAAAAAGACTATCCGTTACAACCTGCCCCTGCAGATTGGATTTATGGTATACCAGGTGTCCAAGCTGAGTTTCTCCATGCCCCAGTTTCTATATGATTTCATAGGTGTGTATTTTAATCCATCAGACTGGCAACTCATGGAGATGGATACGGACTCGGCCTACATGGCCGTCTCTAATGCGGATTGAGAGTCCCTGGTGAAACCTGAGTTACGTGCACAGTATGAGGTGGAACGGGACCAGTGGCTACCTCGACGTGACCATTACCAGTACGATAAGCGTACGCCGGGCCTCTTCAAGCTGGAGTGGAGTGGGGATGCCATGATTGCTCTCCCCTCCAAGACGTATTACTGTTACGGGGGAGACGAAAATAAGTTTAGTTGCAAAGGGGTGAATCGGCGCGATCCCAACATCGACAAAGCCTTGTACCTGAACGTGCTGCAAAGCCAGGCCAGTGCGAGTGGCACTAACCGACGCGGACGTACATCCAGCAACGAGACGCCTTTACTTTCTTTTACCCGAAACGGAAAGTGCTTCCCGATGGCATCAGTACCACTTACCTGGACTTGTGAAAAATTTCGAACACCATATGACTTTTGATACACGAGTTAAAAACTGTAAAGTCAGAATGGCCGCCCGGCGCCAGTTAACTGTGCTGGTCTGCGAAATGTAGAACGTAGGTTCGAATCCTACTCCTGACAGATTATTTGTACATACCACTTGTATTCTATTGTACATACCACCTGTACATAGTGTAACCCCCTTCTTGTTCACTTAAATAAAAAAAGTCAAAACCATCCTTTTTGTGTTTTCATGAATCTTTTTTTTATTGAACATCAATGAACGTCAGAAAACCAACGTCATAACAACAACGTGATAATAAAAAAAACCAATAGTACTGCGCAGTGCATTGAATCAATTAAGTTAACCAGATAAATGGAGCATGCACATTAAAACGAGAGGCAGTCCAGTCATAGACGAGTACATCACGATGCGTAGTTCAACCCTAATGTTATGCCGCCAAGCCGCCAATGTGGGGGAAAACCCCAGTACATGACAAACACAGACAAGTCTAGACATGTCCAAAGGTCACGCCTCATTCACCCAAACAGCATAATCCGGCTTTTACAGTGCTGCCTATCATCTACATACTTCTCGTGGGGAGACACATTCTATGAACAGATCCATGGACTTCCCATGGGTTCCCCGCTGTCACCCATAGTATTTGAAATCTACCTGACTGACCTTGAAAACCGGTCCCTCCAAACCTCCCCTGTCCAACCCCTAGTCTGGCTACGAAAAGTGGATGACACTTTCGTCCCCCTCCAACAAACGGATGACCCGACCACACTACTCAACCATCTCAACACCCAGCATCAACGTCTAAAATTCACCATGGAAACTGAAACCAACAACGCTCTCTCTTTCCTGGACGTCCTTGTCAGCAGATCACCAACCGGCCTACAAACTAGTGTGTACCGAAAGCCCACCCATTCCGACCAATATATCCACTACAGATCCAACCATCCAGGCCAAACAAAGACAGCCATCATCTCAACAATAACCAAACGAGCACAATCCATCTGTTCAACTGAACTTGACAACGAAATCTCCCACATCAAGACCGTTTTCAGCAATTACAACGATTATCCCAAACACCTAGTGAAAAAAACTGTAAAACAAGCACTACAACCAAACCAGAGACAACGTACTATCAGAGAAGAGCGCCCAAATATCCGAATAACTCTACCCTACATAGGCAAGACAAGCCACCAGGTCGCCAGACTACTCCAGACACGAGCCAGCATCCAGACAACCTTTGCCACCAACAGAAAACTAAAGAATCACGTCAATGCGACCGGTAAAAAAGCCCCAACCAGCCAACCCCAGCCAAAAGGTGTAATCTACAAGTTGGAGTGCAGTTGCAAAAAACATTACATCGGCGAAACATTAAGACCCCTCAATAAACGAATGAAAGAACACAAATCATCTGTGACTAAACAAGACGGGACATCAGCAGTTTCGGACCACATCAAAGAAAACCCCACCCACTCAATCAACTGGAACATCACCAAACCCCTTGCCACAAACCACAATGACTGGAAAAACAGAAAACTACTGGAGGCCATCCACATCAAAAGAACCAGGGCATATTCATGCCCAGCGCCTATGACCTACTAATCCAGGAACCCCACCGTGCCTAGAAGCCCACCTCGTTAATTAATCCACATAGTTAATTAATCTAGCCATATCCACAGTCTAATCCTGTCATATTATAAATTTCTCACCTAGCATATATACTGATTATTTACTTATTTATGTCATTGACTTGAGAACGATACTAGTACCTGTATCGAAACATCGTCCTGAATAAACTAGAAGTTGTTATCTATAAGCAATTTGTTTATTTATCTACTTCCCAACTTCTAAATGCCACTTAAGGAAAACAATCCATCTTAATCGTTTCACACTGTTTAATAAAATGTTAACCCCCCATCAGGTACATTTAAACTACTCAAATGAAAACAAAATTGTTAGTTAGACCACAGTGTTGTTCTGAAAACGGTTAATGCGGAGTTGTGTCCCATATACCATCAATTAGTTAACTTTTTAGGTGGGAAACATCGGTCTGGACCATAGGTTCAAGGTGTTAAACCGTGACGTCAACTGTTGATGAACGTATATTGTGGGCCGAACTATTTTGTAAAGTAAGACGTCCGACAGATGCGATAAACAAACAGGGCTGAGCGTCTCACCTTACACATGCTCCACTATAACTTGGAAATAATACGCAAATAGCCTATATATATGGAAAGCCATCAGTGTCATAACCTCTGGTTTTCCACACGTGGTAATTCGATTTTCCACGCCTGGAAAATCCAGCCAATGGCTTGACTTGTATTTACCACGTATGGATATTTCGACCAATTACTGAACTTGGAAATACCACACGTGGAAATTATTTACCACGTGTGGAAAATATCCACCAATGATAGAACTGGGGATACCACGTGTGGAAATTATTTACCACACGTCGTATTTATCACCCAATCATAGCATTCGGAAATACGACGCGTGGTATTTCACTGGGTTTTTCACACGTGGTAATTCTCTTTTCCACACGTGGTAATTCTATTTTCGAATCTACGAATCAAAACAATCGTTACAGAAAGCAGATTCACGCATTTTCACCCTGTCTTATCTGTCGTACGGTCGTCGACCTATACGACTCCGCCTCAGGTGGAACTCCTGCACTGCTCAACACTGCTGTGTCCTGTTGCAGATTGTCTGTTCCAGCTAGACGAACACATTCGGAGAACTGATACTTGAACCGCCGCAAACTGTCGATTTCCGACATTCTGAAGGGACCAGCTTTCTTCGTTAAGCTCTTATTCATTGGCTGGGCAAAATAAAATTTCGACGCGTGGATAAATGAGAGTACCACGTGTCGAAATTATTTACGACGCGTCGTATTTCCGAATTCAATGATTGGGTGATAAATACGACGTGTGGTAAATAATTTCTACACGTGGTAATCCCAGTTCTATCATTGGTGGATATTTTTCACACGTGGTAAATAATTTCCACGTGTGGTATTTCCAAGTTGAGTAATTGGTCGAAATATCCACACGTGGTAATTACAAGTCAAACTGTTGGCTGTATTTTCCACGCGTGAATAATAGAATTTCTACGCGTGTAAAATCGAATTACCACGTGTGGAAAACCAGAGGTTATGACACTGATGGCTTTCCATATATATATATATAACAGCAAGCCGGGGTATCTCATGACTAAACTGTGCACAGTGTTGGACTAAGGGTATAATACTTGGTTTAGAAATATTGATATGCAGTTGTGTCGCGAGGTGTTCAAATAGTGGCGAAATATTCACAAAGTGAACGGAAAATGTTCCTTTCATCTACAGGTATTGAAAGAATGGGTCGTGAGTGAACGGAAAATGTTTCTTTCATCTACTGGTATTCACGACCTGTGATATCAATTTGTGCGTCTATTGATTTCCATGCAATGATAGTGTGTGTATGGGAATTCTGAAGCGGTTTTACCGTTTCATTTCATACTGGGATGTACGTGGCTATAGGAATAATTCCACCACACGTATGTAACGTGTAAACTAAGTATAGTATGAAGTTTACAAAATAACTTAGGCCTCGGAACTGTATGTGAGCCTCTTTGTATACGGTAGCGTGACCCGTGGTATATGTACTGCATGTTAAACATGAGTGCGGTTAATACAGGCTGCACTGATGAGGTATAAGAACCATACAGATGTTTTCTATTTTGAAGTCTGTTTTTTTTTGCAATAGGAAAGTGGTTGCTGGTAACAATTTATGTATACTTGGCTAGTGTTAAAAACAGCTAGCTACATGTATCGTATGCGGGGATTTGTATGCGGGCCTTTCCAACATGAGTACAGTTAACATGCAGTAAGTTAATGCTGAAAAAAAAAGAAGAAAAAAAATTATAACCCCACAACAAAATGCGAAAAGTAGTAGTATGTAGTGGAAAAATCTTCCTTGTGTAGAGATATTACAGATGATGGGTTAGAAGCTTTGGGAAGGGTAGAATATCGTCGTTGATAGGATATAATCGCGTTAAAATATACCTTATAATGGTGGCGTATAGAAGTGATGTATACAATTACAAGCGTCTAGTCCGTCATTCATAATCCAGCCGTCGTCCATTAGAGAATATCCGCGTCCATAATTCAAAGACCTATTCCACGTTCCATATAACAGTATTAGCACCAAATTCAAAAAGACAATCATAGTATACATAAACGTAAGCTTGTTTCCTGCAAGCGAGAAGCGAGAGAACACAGCATAGCGTTATAGTAGATGTTTCTCTCAAAGGGATATGTAATTGTGTGATAGACAGATACTTCGTTAGGTTGAAACAAGGGATTGTTGTATTTCTAGCCATGAGATATTATAACGATTTATTTTCGTTGGGGAGAGATATTTTATGTGATATAGAATGATCAGCGAGTAAACTTCGATAGAGCGACGTAGGCATTTTCATCTTGCTGAATAAGCAGTGGAGATTCACGCTCATCTTCGAGAGATTTACCTATATGGTTGAGATGTCACTTCCGCTTTTCCCAGGCTTTGTCCGTGAACTTAACACACTTCAACGGTCGCATTTATCGATTATTGCAATATAAAGAAGATCATCTTCAACAGAAATGGTAATTTCAATTCTATCGGCTAGATATGCTGCCTAACTTTGAAGCGAGATGAAAAGTTGCGTGGATGATGATAGACAAGGGCGTTTATATATATATAGGTTCGGCGGAGAACGTGGCATGATGTCATCAGATATAAATAACCGGATATGTATAGATATGTAGTAAAATTAGGTGGATGACGGTACTCTCAACGACCCCGAGCCACTTGATCGCACCACCAAAATAGCTTCGAACTCTCCACGGCCCCGCGCACCTGCTCGCACTTATGACTCTCCGACCAATTTAAGTGACGTCATCGGCTTCCAGGCTTCCATGGCCGTCAACTGTATTTCTCCTATCTACTGGTATACAATCCTAAAGCACCTACCAAGCACACTCAGGAACTAATTCTAAAACTAATTAATGTGAGCTGGAAGACCAAACAACTCTCGAGCAAATGGAAATCATCTATTGTTATCCCAATACCAAAACCTGGTAAAGACCCATCAGACAGTAAGTCATATAGGCCGATCTCACTCACGTCAAATTTATGCAAAATTATGGAAACCATGGTCAAAAACAGACTTGAATATCACCTGGAAAGCAACAACTTGTTAAACAAAACACAAAGCGGTTTTCGGAAAAAAAGAAGTACTTTAGACCACATAGCCAGATTCCAACACTCAATCAAAAAGGGTAATGCCAAACACCAATATACATTAGGCATTTTCTTGGATATAGAAAAGGCGTTTGACCTTGTATGGCAGGACGGGATTATCACCCAATTAAACAACCTAGGAATTAAGGGCAGGATACAACACTGGATAAAAACATTTCTTCGTGACCGAAACTTCAAAGTTCGTATTGGTAACACCATATCCATGGACCACCAGCTAGATAACGGCACCCCACAGGGCAGCGTCTTAAGCCCCACTCTTTTTAACATCCTGATCTATGGCCTGGCCAACGAAATTGACACAAAACATCCTGAAATTGAACAATCATTTTTTGCTGACGATGCTGCCATGTGGAAATCTGCTGGTTCGATAAAAAAATGAAAAAGTATAATGCAAAAGGTACTAAATACAGTCAGCGACTGGGCCGATAAATGGGGATTCAAATTTTCAGCTGTCAAAACTACCGGTGTGCTATTCTCAAATAAATAAACAAAACACAGACATCACGCTATCACTAGGAGGCCAGAAAATCGAGTTTAAGAATAGTGTCAAATACCTAGGTATGATCTTCGACCGAAAACTCACTTGGAAAGACCACATCGACCAATTAATTATTCGGTGTAACAAAGACCTGAACCTTATGAGGTGCGTATCGGGTACCAACTGGGGGGCCAATAAACATAGCTTAATCAAATTATATCAAACACTCATCAGATCCAAAATAGACTATGGTTCAATCGCTTACCAATCAGCATGCAAGACCCATTTGAAAAGAATAGACAGCATTCAGTATTCGGCTTTAAAAATAAACTCCATTATGTAGTCTACAAATAGAAACTAATGAAAAAACATTACATTTAAGACGAGAAGAGCTGTCAATGAAATATGCATGGACAACAATAGCCAAAGGCGAAAACCACCCATGCCACAATATTTTTGGCCCAAAAACCGAATACGAATTCCTAAAAACGAAATGGGAAAAAGACTCCGCACCACTCGGTTACACGATAGAACGATCATTCCAAGAACACGGCATTCCTATCTCGTGTATCTCTGACACTGACACGGTCAATAGACCACCATGCCAACTAATCACACCAAACGTGGACACGAATATACATAGCTACAGCACCAAACAGGACAACCCAGAGCATATAAGGGTCACTGCACTCGAATATATTGACACACAATGGAAAATCGCTTGAAAATATATACAGACGGCTCCAAAAACACAAGTCACAATACAGGTTCTGCATTCGTTATACCAGAACTTGACATTCACGAAGGTTTCAAATTACCAGACAATATTGTCTGTATACACCACTCAGTTAGTCGCCATAATCAAGGCCCTCGAATGGGTTCTTCAGAACAGACCGGTTTCCACCGTTATTCTTAGCGATTCCTTAAGCGGACTGGTATCTATAGAGAACTCCAAATCCGCCAACAGACCTGACCTCATACACGAAATAGAAATTGTATGTACACAAATACGAGACAATGACATTGACGCCATTTTAGCTTGGATTCCCGCCCACGTGGACGTTAGGGAAATGAAGCCGCCGATAGAACAGCCAAAGACAGCCTCACCAAAACTGCACCTGACGTGCATATAGGACTAGGAACCAAAGAACTGAATTCTATCATTAAAACCAGAATAGATAGTAAATGGGAGAAGGAATGGAACGAAGAAAACCGAGGTAGATGGCTACAAAGTATTCTAGATAAGGGGAAAAGAAGGAGTTGTGGATTCCAGCTAGACAGTAAACGTGACGACCGCATCATCACAAGATTAAGACTAGGCGAAACAGGACTAAAATCACATCTCTCTAAGCTAATAAAAAACACATCACCACTATGCACCTCATGCAACAACGAAGAAGAAACGATAGAACATTTTATACTCAAATGCTCAAAACATGACCTCTATCGCCGCACACTGGAAAACGAATTCGAAAACTTAAATGTCCATCTGTCGTTGGCTCCTATATTAAATCCTAAACCACCTCTTATAAACAAAGTATACTCCACCTTACTAGCTTACATCAAATCGACTGACTATCACTCTACCATTTAATACTATATGGTTACACCAAGACACCAATAAACCTAGGACCAAATTTAAATAAATGTAGCACGCTTAGAGTCAACACTATTTTACAGGGGCGGAAATAAGGGTCAGTGATCAGAAATGACTGATCAAATTTGGGCACTAACCAATCAAAATGCCATAGCAATAACATAGACAAATCCACTGATCAAATTAAGAGCTTCTAATAATGAGCTCCGACCAAATTGTGTTCCCTTATTTCCAACCCTCGTTAACGAATGTTAACCGTCCGGTTGCAGGGGCAGAAGACTGGAGGTTATATCAAACATTCACAATCGGCTTTAATTATAATAATATTTTTATTTATAATATTTAGATCCTAATTAATTATTGCTATTGATCATGTGTGACTTAGATCACGATAGTGCCAGTCGGTGGCAAAAAATAACACCAGAAAACAAGAAACTACAAAATCTTCTATTCTTTGTAATACAGGCACAGCACACTGAAGACCACAGACGAGTAAGACCAACCATGAAACAGAACACCGATGACGACAAATATTATAAAACAGCACCAAATGGAGATGAACATGATGAAGATCATCATCGTCGGTCCACAAGAACGTCCAGAATACTCGACCCTGTACCACGCCAGACACGCTACCCACCGAACTGAGCAACCAGAATACCAAATCCTAAACCACACCGACACGCTACCCCATAGATGACACCGAACCGACGCCTCAACACAGAATATCATCCTTTGACTTTCACACAATATAGGACACACTCCAAGCATTGTTACAGGCACAGATTTCTGGAAGAACCCACCCTATTCCCAATTCGAAAAATCCTGAAGACACCCATGGTTCTCCCAGTTTTTTTCTAGACGGCTTGGAGCGTACAAAGGGGTACCAAGACAAAGGAATCATCCAAGCGATTACAGTGAACTCCTATTTACTAGTATAACTTAACCAAAAACCAGATTTACGAACTTGTACTTAGCGATTCTTATTTACTTCTATTTATATCTCCTACTAATCTCTCATTGTTATTTATTTATTTATTTATTTATTTATATACTTAGCGCTGGAAAAGATAATAAAAAACAAAGAAATGTACCGCGAAATTCAAATAAAACATTGAGTTGATGGGCCGCGAAATCCGTATGTTCACAGCAAAACAAATTGAAATATCAAACACCATGTTTTATTATTTAACACACCGTCACATTAGGTACAAGTGTTTACTGAGCTCAAGTCAACGATCAGCATGTAGACATAGAGAGTATGTGCGGCATGTTATGGTATTCATCAGTGCACGAGTGACGCATTCAACCGATGGCGGTGGTCGTTCAGCTTGGTAAGGAAAAACGTGACATTGGTTACCCTCTCTACTACCCATTGTGTGTTGGGGCGTTGACGATGTGCCCATCTCAAGGCATCCACGGTGTCCAGTATCTCCAGCATCGTCTCTAGTGACCTCCGGTTAATGATGGTGAACGGCTGGTCAGACACATAGATATTATTGCCGGGATAATAATACCGTAACTGGTCTGTCTTTTTGTGACGTAAGATGTACCCGAAAGCGACATTCAATTTGAAGGCCGTAGTTTGATCTTTGAAGATGGCTTCCACGTAGCTGCGTAGACGGGTGCGGTTGGTCAGTGGGAAATTGTAAATATCTTGAATAGGGCCATGAGGGTGGAAACGGTGCCGTGTCATGGACCAATGGCGCCGATCGATGTCACTCACTGGATGGTTGTCCTGTAAGAGATCGCCCAGAAAATGTTCGATGTTGTCAGGCGTATGACTCGAAACCGTAACGCTGGGGTCCGGCTGGATATCCAGGCTCTTCTGAACTGTGGGTATAGGCGGGCTCTCCTTCATCGCATCACCAGTGGCGTTCGTCTCCGCGGGCTTATCTTCACTGGGTCTGACCTTCCGCGGCTTCTCTTCAGTAGGAAGTTGTCGCTCATGCCATGGCACCGGGGCATGAATCAAACGTTGGTGTTGTAGCAACTGTCTGGTCAGTTTGAAAAGCCGACCACAATCCTCGCATGGACGCTTGGGTGGCCCATGAATTGAACGTTCATGGCGCAGTAAAGCATCTTCCCGATTAAATGACCGTGCGCAGGTTATACAAGTATACAGTCCGTCGTTGTGGACGGCCGTGTCGTGGCGACGTAAATTGTCTAGACGAGTAAACAGCTTCTGGCAAGTTGTGCAAGTGAACATCTTGGTGGTTGACAGAGTGTCTGATGAAACGGTCAGGCCGCTTTCCTTTCATAGCACGCTAGCTGGTATTCTATTTTTAGCACACTCAGTTCAACTACCCCAAGTCCAGGACCGAGATGTAATGGTGTACGACTGAGCCGCATTGCGCGCGCGTGTGTGTGTGTGTGTGTGTGTGTGTGTGTGTGGGCAGTGGATTTTACATCCGGGATCTTGTCAACATCCGGGTTTCCAAGTGGGGTATTCCCGTCGTTCCTCTGTCTTCCATCCGGGTACTTTGGTTTTACATCCGAGTCCTCAGCTTGCATCCAGGTTTTTCATGAGCCACATTGCGTACGTGTGTTTGAGCCCAATCGTGCACCATGTCGAATTACGTTCTCTCCGAAAACTTCCTCACATCGCATCAATATGCTCAGATCCATTCAATATAAACACAACCAAGAGACATCAACACCAACAGGCACATTGCGTAATACATGTTTTATTATCCTCACAGCACCACCACCACCACTACCACCACCACCACCACCTAGCGTTGCCGCCGTCAACGATCAGCGTATAGACATATAGAGTATGTATGGCATGTTATGGTATTCGTCAGTGCATGGGTGGAGCATTCAGCCTATGGTGTAGTCGGTCAGCTTGATGACGAAAAACCTGACATTGGTTATCCTCTCTACGACCCACTGGGTGTTGGGGCGTTGTTGTTGGGCCCATTCCAAGGGATCCACGGTGTCCAGTTTCTCCAGCATCGTTTCTAGCGACGTCTTACCCGTGATGGTAAAGGGTTGGTCAAATACCCGGATGCTACTGCTCGGGTAAAAGTATCGGACTTGGTCTGCCTCCTTATGCTGTAGCACATAACCAAACGCCAGATTCAACTTGAAGGTCGTACTTTGATCGTTGAAGATGGCTTCCACGTAGCTGCGTAGATGGGCTAGTTCGGTCAGTCCGAAATTGTAGATATCTTGAATAGGGCGATGACGTTGGAAGCAGTGCCGGATCATGGGCCAATGGCGCCGATAGATGGCACTCACTGGATGATCGTCGTGTAACAGATCGGTAGGAACATTTACGGGTTCGTCCAGGAAGTGTACTTTGCCCTCCACGTCGTACAAAATCTGGCCCAAGGTCTTGCCGTCGGAACAGGGTGTCGTGTGCGTTGGTGTCGCAGCAACTGACTGGTCAGTTTGAAAAGCTGACCACAATCTTCTCATGGACACTTGGGTACTTCATGGCGTGCACGTGTGTGGCGCTGTAAATGCTCCGGGCGCTGAAACGACAGTGTACATATGGTACAGCTATACCGGGCAGTTCCTTCGTGCTTGGTAGCCTCATGGCGGCGCAAGTCGTGCAGACGAGCCCGTAGTACAAGAGAAAATCTTGGTGGTTGACAGAGTGTCTGATGAAACGGCCAGGCCGCTTCCCTTTTATAGCACGCTAGCTGGTATCATGTTCGGGCACCTCCGTGTCTCTTTTGTGATCTCCGTGACATCTTCGGTGATCTCCGTGACATCTTCGGTGACCTCCGTATCTCTTCGGGCACCTCCGTGACATCTTCGGTGACCTCCGTGACATCTTCGGCCACCTGCGTGTCTTTTCGGGAAGTGACCGAAGGGACTCGGAAATGAACGACATTGTGGGAAAAACCCCACAGACAGGTCAGTACATGTGCTATCCTCTTCACACTCCGTCACCGAAAAGACACGGACTGAAGATGGCGGACCTCGCCCGGTGGTGGTAATTTTATCCGGTATTGTTATCGCACACCGGGGCCAAAGGTCAGTTCCGGTCACGTGAACGGACGCGGAAGTGACCTCACAGAGGTCATATGCAAATGTCACTTCCGAGCTCTGAGCTTCACACGATTTGAGCTCCAAGAGCTCCGATCCAAGAGCTCTGCCACATGGGAGCTCCCACCACCACCATCACCACCGGGCGAGGTCCGCCATCTTCAGTCCGTTTCTTTTCGGTGACGGAGGGTGAACATGATAGCACATGTACTGACCTGTCTGTGGGGTTTTTCCCACAATGTCGTTCACTTCCGAGTCCCCTCGGTCACTTCCCGAAAAGACACAGAGGTGGCCGAAGAGAAACGGAGGTGCCCGAAGATTTCACGGAGGTCACCGAAGATGTCACGGAGGTGCCCGATCAGACACGGAGGTCACCGAAGATGTCACGGAGATCACAGAAGAGACACGGAGGTTCCCGGACATGATACCAGCTAGCGTGCTATAAAAGGGAAGCGGCCTGGCCGTTTCATCAGACACTCTGTCAACCACCAAGATGTTCACTTGTACTACGTGCTCGAAATCATTCACTCGTCTGCACGACTTGCGCCGCCATGAGGCTACCAAGCACGAAGGAACCGCCCGGTATAGCTGTACGATATGTACACTGTCGTTTCAGCGCCCGGAGCATTTACAGCGCCACACACGTGCACGCCATGAAGTACCCAAGCGTCCATGCGAAGATTGTGGTCGGCTTTTCAAACTGACCAGTCAGTTGCTGCGACACCAGCGCACACGGCACGCTGTTTCGCAGCCACGCTTGCAGGTAGAAGAGCTCGGAGGCACCAATATCGAGACAGGGGGAACTCCCACCCATCGCACGAGGGCCGATCATGATGTCGCCCTAATTCAACAGTCAACTTCCGTCGACAAGACCTTGGGCCAGATTTTGTACGACGTGGAGGACAAAGTACACTTCGTGGACGAACCCATAAATGTTCCTAGCGATCTGTTACACGACGATCATCCAGTGAGTGACATCTATCGGCGCCATTGGCCCATGATCCGGCACTTCTTCCACCGTCATCGCCCTATTCAAGATATCTACAATTTCCGACTGACCGACCTCGCCCATCTACGCAGCTACGTGGAAGCCATCTTCAACGATCAAAGTACGACCTTCAAGTTGAATCTGGCGTTTGGTTATGTGCTACAGCATAAGGAGGCAGACCAAGTCCAATACTTTTACCCGAGCAGTAGCATCCGGGTATTTGACCAACCCTTTACCATCACGGATAAGACGGCGCTGGAAACGATGCTGGAGAAACTGGACACCGTGGATCCCTTGGAATGGGCCCAACAACAACGCCCCAACACCCAGTGGGTCGTAGAGAGGATGACCAATGTCACGTTTTTCGTCACCAAGTTGACCGACTACACCGTAGGCTGAATGCTTCACCCATCCACTGTTGAATACCATAACATGCCATACATACTCTATATGTCTATACGCTGATCATTAACGGCGGCAACGCTAGGTGGTGGTGGTGGTGGTAGTGGTGGTGGTGGTGGTGCTGTGAGGATAATAAAACGTGTATAACGCAATGTGCCTGTTGGTGTTGATGTCTCTTGGTTGTGTTTATAATGAATGGATCTGAGCATATTGATGCGATGAGAGGAAGTTTTCGGAGAGAACGTAATTCGACATGGTGCACGATTGGACTCAAACACACGTATGCAATGTGGCTCATGAAATTACAACACATATAAGGGAAGTGGGAAGAGGTGCCGACATACTGACTGCGTCACATGACTTCACAGAACAGTCTTCTGGTTAACCTATTCTAAAGCACATACCAAGAATCTAACGATTCATTATTAAAAACCTGGATGCAAGCTGAGGACCCGGATGTAAAACCACAGTACCCGGATGGAGGAAAGCGGCCTGACCGTTTCATCAGACACTCTGTCAACCACCAAGATGTTCACTTGCACAACTTGCCAGAAGCTGTTTACTCGTCCAGACAATTTACGTCGCCACGACACGGCCGTCCACAACGACGGACTGTATACTTGTATAACCTGCGCACGGTCATTTAATCGGGAAGATGCTTTACTGCGCCATGAACGTTCAATTCATGGGCCACCAAAGCGTCCATGCGAGGATTGTGGCCGGCTTTTCAAACTGATCAGTCAGTTGCTGCGACACCAACGTTTGATTCATGCCCCGATACCATGGCAGGAGCGACAACTTCCTACTGACGAGGAGCCGCGGAAGGTCAGACCCAGTGAAGATAAGCCCGGGGAGACGAACGCCACTGGTGATGCGATGAAGGAGAGCCCGCCTATACCCACAGTTCAGAAGAGCCTGGATATCCAGCCGGACCCCAGCGTTACGGTTTCGAGTCATACGCCTGACAACATAGAACATTTTCTGGGCGATCTCTTACAGGACAACCATCCAGTGAGTGACATCGATCGGCACCATTGGTCCATGACACGGCACTTTTTCCACCCTCATGGCCCTATTCAAGATATTTACAATTTCCCACTGACCAACGTCACCCGTCTACGCAGCTACGTGGAAGCCATCTTCAAAGATCAAATTACGGCCTTCAAATTGAATGTCGCTTTCGGATACATCTTACGTCACAAAAAGACGGACCAGTTACGGTATTATTATCCCGGCAATAATATCTATGTGTCTGACCAGCCGTTCACCATCATTAACCGGAGGTCACTAGAGACGATGCTGGAGATACTGGACACCGTGGATGCCTTGAGATGGGCACATCGTCAACGCCCCAACACACAATGAGTGGTACAGAGGATAACCAATGTCACGTTTTTCCTTTAATACCAAGCTGACCGACCACCGCCATCGGTTGAATGCGTCACCCGTGCACTGATGAATACCATAACATGCCGCACTTACTCTCTATGTCTACATGCTGATCGTTGACTTGAGCTCAGTATAAAACACTTGTACCTAATGTGACGGTGCGTTAAATAATAAAACATGGTGTTTGATATTTCAATTTGTTTTGCTGTGAACATACTAAACATACCCAGGACGGCTCCCCCAGCCTGGGTATGATGTAACATTGGGGATAATAAACTATATAAACATTGCTGAACTTGTTGTTATTCACGACAACCGCTATCAGTTTGTATAATACAGAACGTATAATGTATAATACAGGACATATATGGTACAATACAGGAAACACATGATATAATACAGCACAGATTTGGTATAATACAGGACAGATACTGTATAATACAGCACAGATTTGGTATAATACAGAACATATAATGTATAATACAGGACAAATATGGTACAATACAGGACAGATTTGCTATAATATAAGACAGGTATTTTATAACACGGGACAGATATAGCGTAATACAGCACATATTGCATAATACAGCACAGATATGGTGTAATTCAGGACAGATATGGTATAATACAGCACAGATAAGGTATAATAGAGGGCAAATATTGTATAATAAAGCACAGATTTGGTATAATACATGACATATTTGGTACAATACAGGACATATATAGTATAATACAGGACAGATTGGTACAATACAGGACAGATACTGTATAATACGCATGACAGATATGGATGGTCCATCTCTACACCAAATACCCTCTTTCACTGCCCCAAAATTCCCACTTTCGCTACTGCTCGTACTGCTGACGTCACCGATGACGTCAAAGATGCTGTGAACATTCCTCAAATCAGGGTCTACACCCCGAGAGCTACAAAATGACACACAACGCGACACATTCGGACCAAGGAGGATCCATCTCTACACCAAATACCTTCCTGCACTTTCCTAAAATGCCCACTTTCGCTACTACTCGTACTGATGACGTCACTGATGACGTCACAGATAACGGGAACATCCCTCAAATGGGGCGGTACAACCCGAATGCTACAAGATGACACTCCACAGGACGCATTCGGACCAAGGACGGTCCATCTCTACACCAAATACCTTCCTTTCCTGTCACCAGTGACGTCACAGATGACGTGAACATTCCTCAAATCGGTGTCTACACCCCGAGAGCTACAAAATGACACCTCCCAGGACGCATTCGGACCAAGGATGGTCCATCTCTACACCAAATACCTTCCCGCACTGCCCCAAAATGGCCACTTTACTTACAACAACCAACTGCGCATTTAAAAACACGCCATTCTGACTCTACCCCACACAAGCTTCACTTTGACACCTTCCACGACCCATTCGGACCCATAGCGGTCCATCTCTACCCCAAACACACACCCTCATATCCCCCAAAATGCCTGCTTTCTATACTACGCCCCAGACTGCGCATGCGCAGAATATTGAAAACGGACGAACTATTAGTCCAGTCGGATGCTCCTCCACGAGAGCTTCAAAATAAGACCTCATACGACATCATAGGCTCATTAGGGGCTCACCTAGACCCCAAAACGTCCACCCCGTATGGGCCAATACCCCATAGCCATGCAGTATAGGCCTATGGGCTTACCCAGGCCTCGGTGAACTTTTTCCAAAAATTTCACCGTTTCGCTTCGAAACCCTTCCCATCGTGTTCTAAATGACGAGACGGGAAACACAAATCCAAACAACCTATATCACAATGAACGTATGTGAATTTCCCAGGTTGAACCTATACTCCCATATAGCCAGTATGGAGCTATATGGGCTATATGGTACTTTTCCAAAATTTCACCGTTGCGCTTCGAAACCCTTCCCATCGTGTTCTAAATGACGAGACGTGAAAAACAAGACCAAACAACCCATATCACAATGAACGTGTGTGAATTTCCCAGGGTGGACCTATCCCTCCCATAGCCAGTATGAAGCTACATGAGCCAATATACAGACCTCGGTGACTTTTTCCAAAGATTTCTCCGCTTCGCTCCGAGACCCCTCCCATCGTGTTGGTGAGACGAGAAAAACGAGACCCCACAACCCATAGTAAAGCCCACGAAAAAATATGACCATCCCCATACCCCATACAGCCATTTTCCCTTATATTGTATAATACAGACCCCTATTGTAGGGGTAAAGTCCCAGTTCCGCTTTTTATATTTTCGGAAAAAATCCCAATTTTACATGCACCCACCCTATTGACTTGATAGGCAGGCCCCGATAAGCCCGGGGACCGATATTAGCCCGTTTGGCTAGAGGTGATAGGGGTTTTCCCCTATTTTAGAGGTAAAGTCCGTGTTCCGCCTTTTATATTTTCGGAAAAAATCCTAATTTTACATCCACCCACCCCATTGACTTGAAAGGCAGGCCCCGACAAGCCCGGGACCGATTTTAGCCCTTTTGGCTAGAGTTGATAGGAGTTTTCCCCTATTTTAGGGGTGAAGTCCGTGTTCCGCTTTTTATATTTTCGGGGGAAAATCTTAATTTTACATGTACCCACCCCATTGACTTGATAGGCAGGCCCCGGAAATCCCTGGAAAACAGACGTCGAAATCAGTAGATACTACTACTCACGGCATGTTAAACAAATAAATATTTCAAATACATATATAAAGATTTCCAGGATATACTTTTTTTTTTTTAGTGAAATGTACTTGTTTCACTCGAACTTGAGTTACTTTTCACTCAACTTGAGTTACTTTTCACTCAATTTGAGTTAAAACCACTCATATACCTTTTTTTTGAGTGAAATGTACTTGTTCACTCAAACTTGAGTTACTTTTCACTCAACTTGAGTTACTTTTCACTCAGCTTGAGTTAAACCCACTCAAGTTCACTCAACTTGAGTGGGATGAATTTCCGCTCTTATGCTTGAGTGAGTGTCACTTAAGTTGAGTACATTTAACTTAAGTTGAGTGAAAAATAACTCAAGCTGAGTGAAAATCTCACTCAAGTATGGAGTGAATTTCCACTCTTACATGAGTGAAATTTCACTCAACTTTTTTTAGAGACAACCTCTAGAAATAGCTAAAAAAACGCACAACGAAACTTATTCTCGGTTTTGATTTTAACATTTTAGAAGTTCTATACAAAAAACTGCACAGACTAGATGCAAGTAGGCTATAACACTGCAATTTTAATGTACAAATGGCTTTATATGTTGTATCTCGGATATCTCCAGAATTTGTTTTTGTTTGTTTGTCAATTTGGGGTTTTCTGTTTTTTTTTGTTTTTTTTTTTTTATTGTTTTTTTTTGTTTTTTTAACCCCTGTCACCTCTCGTATAACAACAGGCACGTCTGGTGTTCACCGCACCGTGTTCCCTTTGAAAGAACAGAGCTTTTCAAGCGTTCATTTGGTGTTCCCGGTGCCAATATATTGAACTCTCTTCCAGTCAACACCAGACAACCCAGTCTGAATAGTTTTAAAAAATCTACTAAAGTTTTTTTTTGTGATTAGGAAATAAAGATCTTTGAACAGCTACACAGCTCAGTTTGATTGTTCGAAGGGTGGTGAATTGGCCGTCAATTTCTTTTTACTGATATGCCCACGATAATTTGTCAGTGACAGTTGAGGAGAAACCTCAAGAGCCCCTCCAAACCGTGCTTGTGACAGATGTACAATGCCCGGGTAGGACCAAATGTTCGGACGAAATCTTTAAACAACCAATGGAATCGTTCAACAGAATACTCGACGCGCGAGTGAGTGAGTGAGTGAATAGGGTTTAACGTCGCTTTCAACATTTTTTCAGCTATATCACGACGGAGAAGGGAAGGGAAGCGCGAGCTGTTACAGCCAATCAACATTGACTTAACACGATAGTTGGGATTTGGAATTTTCGCCATCGTGTCGTCTTTGCAGACTCTGAGCTAAGCCGGCAGAGATTATTTGCTTCTTCGTTCCGAGAAGGCGACAGGGGTGTTTACCGCTCCACACAGGTATCAGTTGTCCAGGTAAAATACTTTAATTACCTCCATTATATCTATATCACCCACCCCATTGACTTGATAGGCAGGCCCCGATAAGCCCGGGACCGATTTTAGCCCTTTTGGCTAGAGTTGATAGGAGTTTTCCCCTATTTTAGGGGTGAAGTCCGTGTTCCGCTTTTATATTTTCGGGGGAAAATCCTAATTTTACATGTACCCACCCCATTGACTAGATAGGCAGGCCCCGGAAATCCCTGGAAAACAGACGTCGAAATTAGTAGACATTAGTATACATTACTCACAGCATGTTAAAACAAATATTTCAAATACATATATAAAGATTTCCAGGATATACCTTTTTTTTTAGTGAAATGCACTTGTTCACTCAAACTTGAGTTACTTTTCACTCAACTTGAGTTACTTTTCACTCAACTTGAGTTAAAACCACTCATATACATTTTTTTGAGGGAAATGTACTTGTTCACTCAAACTTGAGTTACTTTTCACTCAACTTGAGTTACTTTTCACTCAACTTGAGTTAAACCCACTCAAGTTCACTCAACTTGAGTGAGATGAACTTCCGCTCTTATGCTTGAGTGAATGTCACTTAAGTTGAGTACATTTAACTCAAGTTAAGTGAAAAGTAACTCAAGCTGAGTGAAAATCTCACTCAAGTATTGAGTGGGGTGAATTTCCACCTCTAGAAATGAACGCCCACTTCTGCCTCAAAATAGCTACAAAAACGCACAATGAAACTTATTCGCGGTTTTGATTTTAACATTTTAGAAGCTCTATACAAAAAACTGCACAGACTAGATGCAAGTAAGCTATAACGCTGCAATTTTAATGTACAAATGGCTTTATATGTCTTATCTCGGTGTCTCCAGAATTTGTTTTTTGTTTGTTTGTTTGTTAGTTTGGGGGTTTTTTGGTGTTTTTTTTTTGTGTGTGTTTTTGTTTTGTTTTTGTTTTTGTTTTTTTGTTTTTCAACCCCTGTCACCTCTCGTATAACAACAGGCAAGTCTGGTGTTCACCGCATCGTGTTCCCTTTGAAAGAACAGAGCTTTTCAAGCGTTCATTTGGTGTTCACGGTGCCAATATATTTTACTCTCTTCCGATCAACATCAGACAACCCAGTCTGAATAGTTTTAACAAATCTACTAAAGTTTTTTATTTGTGATTAGGAAATAAAGATCTTTGAACAGCTACACAGCTCAGTTTGATTGTTCGAAGGGTGGTGAATTGGTCGTCAATTTCTTTTTACTGATATGCCCACGATAATTTGTCAGTGACAGTTGAGGAGAAACCTCAAGAGCCCCTTCAAACCGTGCTTGTGACAGATGTACAATGCCCGGGTAGGACCAAATGTTCGGACGAAATCTTTAAACAACCAATGGAATCGTTCAACAGAATACTCGACGCGCGAGCTGTTACAGCCAATCAACATCGACTTAACACGATAGTTGGGATTTGGCCTTTTCGCCATCGTGTCGTCTTTGCAGTCTCTGAGCTAAGCCGGCAGAGATTCTTTGCTTCTTCGTTCCGTGAAGGCGACAGGGGTGTTCACCGCTCCACACAGGTATCAATTGTCCAGGTAAAATACTTTAATTACCTCCATTATATCTGTGTGCATCATGCGTAGTTTTCGCGAAATAAAATGTATAAATGATTTGGTGTGATGATGATGTGGCATGTGCAATGAACAACAACAACAGCATCGGTTTGGTACAACAACAACAACATTGGTTTGGTAAAAGTACAATTAGTAAGAACTAAAATAGTGCGATCAATGTCTTAACCCATTAGAGATATTTTCACCTGATTGAGGTAATAGCTCGATCGTGGTCTTGCTAGCCTGAAAACTTAGGTTGATCCATGGAGTTAAATCTTGAAGGAGAAACAACTTTGCCAGCCGCGGGTCGCTGACCCGTGAGGTCTCCCACAGAGCTATTGTATTCTGAGCGTGTCGTGGCCGAGTGGTTAGCGTGTTTGACTCTGACCCAGAGTGCTACAGCTGGCGAGGGTTCGCTCCTTGCCAGCGACCGCTTACATATATACTCGCTATTCACAAGGCGCTGGCCGATTTGGTGTCCAGGGTAAAATGGACTGATGTTGGAACTAGTTGCTGCGCTAGACCTTCGCCAGTGGAGGCACTTGGGGAATAAAGTACCTGGGTGTCTTTCAGTGACCGCTATATAAATTCATTCACAGTAGTACATCGCATACACCGCCAGGAAGCTCACATGGTTAGACTATCACAGCACTTTCAGGATTAGACCCAGGTGCCTGTTCACTCCGCTGATGCCGAGATGACACAGGCACAGAGGGTAGGGTCTGTACTATTTATTTCGAGTGAAATCCAGTCAGGAGCGAATACAGAAACACGTCCGTGCCCGCCATCTTCTCTAAAATTATGATGCGAAACACGTCGGCACGAGAAAACGCGCGGTAAACACTGGTTTGTTCAAATTGCAAACCTAAACACCTGATCGATCAAATCGACTCCTATCGCATGGGCTGTCCATGCAACGATCACTGTCGAGTAAAATGTCGAACAGAGGGAAGAACAGAAAACTGCCTCTTAATTCTGAATATCCCCAGCTGTCAAAGAGACAGAATTGTACAGCGAAGGCCAGCTTCTGTGGTCATTTCCCCAACTTTCAATATGGTGACACAGAAAATTTCCAAGACCAAATATATTTCCTTACGAAATTCATCATAAGTCTCTGCAACGGAGATACCACTAATAAAATGTGCTTTTCTTTAACTGTATTCGAATGATAAATAGTATGCGTCATGAAAAAAAGTGGGAAAATTGAAGCGCACCACCAGGTCTGGTGTGGTCGGCAAACAGGTCTGGTCTGGTCGGCCACGTGCGGCACCAGAAAAAAATGATGTTTTTGACATTTCTGCTTAATATTCCTACTTTACTGCAAGAAAAAGTAGGGAAGAACTATTTTATTTCACATGACAGTATTATTTACTAATTTATCTTGAAGATTTGGCGAAAACACATAAATAAATTATCTGACAAAAAAAATTGAACAAAAATACCTAATTAAAAATTAGGTCAATGTGACGTCATCGAAGTGTCCAGTTTCATTATTTTTGTTATTTAAGTTGTTTTCACATTTCTTGCCAGGGTTAGATCTAGGGTCTCACAGCGTCCGTAAAACGGACACAAGTACAAAATCAAATGAATTAAAAATGAATATGTTTTTGCAAAATATCAAATGATTTTTTTCAAAAATCAAATGATGATTTTTTACGATGTTTGAAAGCCGTAAACCTGGACGAGTGTGTGTCAACTCGCGTTAGACAACTTATGGCAAGGGAGACAACTATGCATCTATCCGTTGATAAGCTTGGCCACTGGGGGCGCGATAGTTTTCGTTCTCCAGACAGAGGTCTATACTATGAATGAAGTCGGAAATATGTACGTCTGCGAGTGTCTGGAGAGCTAGACAGCGTGTGCGTTCTCGCGTTGTCCGTCATGGTGGGACAGAAAGGTCGGTCTGGGGGAAAATACGAAGGGTAGCGGCCGCACAAGAGGATGCGGTGTGTTGGCTGGACATTTGAAAAAAAACTGAAGGAAGATGAAGGGTCTGACTGCCACAAAGTCGACGTTCTCTTTGCTCGATGCTGTGCTGCCGGTATTGAAAACACAGGTCAAGCAGATGTTGAACACGACATGGAAAATGATGCAGGCATCGAAGCTGGGACAAATTATGTTCAACCCGTTGAGGCAGTCGAGGTGGGAAGAGAATCAGCTTCGAATGATATGCAGCATGGTATAAAAATACTGTACAGAGGAATCTATTCAATAGAAATTTTGAAAGCAGCAGCTGTAAATAATTTTAAAAGCAGATGATCAGATTAAACAAGAAGTAAAATGTGCATGATATGCTTGTCTGATCGACAAGACATGCATCAAGGGTCCCAGAGTTTCTCGGCGCCTAGACGGCCCCTGAGCCCTAGTCTAATAAGCAAAAAGGTTAGTTTAGTCAAAGTTGACATCATGGTATAGTATCAATCTGACAGCACGTGGAAGTAAATGATCTGGAAATTCATGCAGCAAGTCCCTGCTCAACTTTGTCATTTTGAAACACAAGCAAGATCAGCCTGAATGTGGTGAAAATTTGGAAAAAAAGAAGTAAATTGTTCATTATCGACAGGTATCTGACAAGACATTTAAATAGCCAGAAATGGGCTCCAATGCTCCTGAGAGCATCTAAGACCCCAGAGCTTCCAGGGGCCTAGGCGGCCCCTGGACCCCGGCCTGTAAGCTACGCCAAGCTGAGCTCGGCA
The DNA here is from genome assembly GCA_036873755.1 of Hanleya hanleyi. Lineage (NCBI taxonomy): Eukaryota > Metazoa > Mollusca > Polyplacophora > Lepidopleurida > Hanleyidae > Hanleya > Hanleya hanleyi. The sequence goes on along the minus strand of JAVTVY010029041.1, from coordinate 60,978 downwards.
TTATTTTTTTCAAATAAGGACACTACTTCAAATTCCTGGATATAACCCTGCTTGCTACAGCTTCACTCCAGGCCACAGTGTGGTAATTTTGAGTCTCCCTAGCTCAAGGGATAAAGAGCACATCAGGAAGAACCCCCCCCCGGCTAAATAATATATAGCCCTCCCGAGTTTGAGGGCTATAGGTCGGCCTCAGTCACCTCCAGCGAGGGTTTTAGATAATTTTATTACGAATCACCCACCTCTGAAACTTCCGTACATCTAATCTCTATCCCCTCCTGCGCACTATTTTAAAATCTTGCGCACCATTGTGAAATATTGACGCATATATCGCCATCTGAATTTTCCAGTCGAAAACTTCGACTCTCCACGCGCTATGTTGGTGACGTCACGCTATACAGGGCTTCGTGTTAGCAAATCGCACGCGAGCTAAAAATAGCTCACGTAAAACCTACAAGGAGAGCTGCTGCGTGAGCTAAAAATCACTCTCGCCAAAAGGCTTACGAGAGTGAAACTACATTTGACAGTTCCCTAGTTCGACGACTCTCCACCTTAAATGCAGGGTCCTGATTTGCTACAGAGGTCAGATGTGGCATGCAATTTAGCACAGATTAATCAGAAGAACTACATTCCAATTCCAATAAACATTTTATTCAGCAAGTGTAAAATTAATAATCAACTGACCACGGCTCGATATATGTCTCATAACACTGTGTTTCGTAACAAATGTCGTCCCAGTGATGTATCGCTGAACATCCTTTTTGATTTGGCCCTTGAATCCCGAGTCCTTCATGATTTTCTCGCTGTGCTTGGCACACAGAGTACACCAAATGTCGGCTACCTTCCCATCTGCCGTCGGATGGCACCGAATCCGGCCCCCAGTGTTCCATTTATTCATGTATTGAACGTTGAAACAGCAACTGTTGTTTGTTCGGCCATTTTGTGTCAACCTCGTTTTCACAAAGGCTGCACATAATAACGCATAATATGATTGGTCAGACAAGTCACGTTAAGCCAATCAATGAGGTCGTATTAGCGACACAAAATCTGGTGCACTTCCGCCTATTTCATCAGCATGGTATTCTTTCCGGTAGAAACAACACCACCACCACTGGCAATTTTGCTCCCTGGTGTGTTATTTATCGAGGATTTTTAAGCCATCCCACTGAGAAGTAAAATAAATATTTACGCGCGTGATAAATAGTGTACGCAGAGATAATTTTACGTGCGGGTGCGCGATCGCGCGCGTCAAACACGAAGCCCTGCTATATGTGTATATGGACCATTTGCAATTGAACATGGCGCGCGAAGTGAAAGTCATCGACTGGAAAATTCAGACGGCGATATATTCGTTACTATTTCACAATAGTGCGCAAGATTTTAAAATAGTGCGCAGGAGGGGATAGAGATTAGATGTACGGCAGTTCCAGAGGTGGGTGATTCCTAATAAAATTATCTAAAACCCGCCCCGCCATGGACAATTCCCGAATACACCAGTTCAAGAGGGTTCATGGGATTCATCCCGGTGGTTGAATTGTCCTTTTTCATATTACCGGTATCATTTTTTTCTCTCTCTCTCTCTTTCCTCTCCAGCACTAGTGACGATAGTTGGAAGCAATGACTTTTCTCAAAACTTGTTGGTTTTCACTATGGACTCGATGCCTCTGTTCGTATTCGACATTTCACTCGACAGTGATCGTTGCATGGACAGCCCGTGCGGTAGGAGTCCATTTGATCGATCAGGTGTTTAGGTTTGCAATTTGAACAAACCAGTGTTTACCGCGCGTTTTCTCACGCCGACGTGTTTCGCATCATAATTTTAGAGAAGATGGCGGGCACGGACGTGTTTCTGTATTCGCTCCTGACTGGATTTCACTCGAAATAAATAGTACAGACCCTACAGACACGGAATTACTGCATAATATCCTTGTATGGGATCCAGACTTAACACACAGGCTGGTTTTAGTGGATGTGCTTGCAGGTAGGTTGGAAAAATTGCATGTTTATTTCAACACTGGCCATGGATCGCTCTGTGCCTGTGTCATCTCGGCATCAGCAGAGTGAACAGGCACCTGGGTCTATTTCAGGATGGTAGTTCGTCCAAATTGTAGAATTGTATTAATGTACTTTCAGGATAGCAGTTCATCCCATTGTAGAATTGTATAATAAATGTTCACTTCACAGCACGATAGTCGAGCAATAATAAATGTTGAGTGGTTCCAATTGATTGTATAATAATAAATATGTACTCCATGAGGAGGTGCTCCTTGATGCAGGGCTTCATGTTTATAATTAGTGCGCGAGCTAAAATTAACTCACGTCAAAATATTTAGGAGAGCAAATTTGAAAGTCGGGTGAGTGGTTGCAATATAATACAACATAAAATATGACAATATGAATTTACGCGAGTGTTTGCGTGCAGGTTAACCCAGAAACTCTGCTGTGATAGGTAAATTTAGGGTAAGGGGGCGTGGCATTCCTATCACAGCCCAGATCGAGGGTGGGTTAACTTTTGGAGAAAAAAATTCGTCTCGCGAAGAGCGGCTTTTCGCTGACAAAAATAACGAAACAGGAGAGAAAAAATATGCCAATTTGATACAGTTTGACTGACCTTAGCTTCTTTAACCATGTACCATCTCTCGTGACTGTATTGATGCTGACAAAAAGTGATCAAATGTGTGAGAAAAAACTTCCATTGATTTTAACGTTTTCGCGCCTTTCTGCCATCTTGTGACCTTCCTGATCACGTGAATAAACAGACGTCGCTATTGGTTCTTGATGACGTGAGACAGAAGACCAACCCCATTCTGCGCATGTCCCTGTAAACTATGGCGGAAGAAACACAACGGCAAAATGACAAAATCCGAGTTTGATGGCAGATTTCATCTAATTAAAGGAGTCATTAGGTGGTTGTCATAGTGCTGGAGATGCCAAATCATATTATTTATTCGATAAAATGCTTTTTGTGCCTCTGTCTCAATTCCCGATGCCGTGTGCAGTTAAAGATCTCGAGCGACTGATGTCTTATTTTTTCCTTTTCGGTCTGTGTAAGTGATTCGGGCTAAGGGGTCAGCAACGACAACCAAAAATAAAAAATAGACTCCTTAGCCGATGTTTTCGGGCTAGCGTGCAGGTGAGCTATCACTTGTGCTAACACGAAGCCCTGAATGAAAAGGACGGATTTCCGGAACAAGAACAACAATGGCTGTCAGTCACGATCTGTTCGTTTGATGTGCAATGTATGATTCTGCCGAGTCGTTGGTTCTTATTCGCCGCAGAAAAACATCAACGGAAGTTGAAATTAAAAATGTGCTGTAGTTCTATGTAAAAATAACGATGCGTTAATTATGCGCAACACAAATCAGGTACAATTTGAAATCATACTGAATTTCATTGATCAGAATATGACCATTCATAGCTTAGTTACAGAACTTTGCATTTATACTGCCGTTTTGTATATTTTATCGTTTTTCTACAATTTCCGCATTTCTCAACAAGACAGCCTCAACAAGTCTCAACAACAAAATTTGCAGGGAACTTGGTATAAGTATAGCGAATGTGGAAACGAATAGCTCATGAGGGGCTGGTTAATTCTCAAAAACGCCATTTAAAATACAGAAACATACAGAAACAGAAAATGCATCATTTTCACTGCCGAATTAACAGAATTTCCGCATCTAAAAAATGACACATTTTGTGCTTGCGTTCAAGATCAAATAAAAGAGTACATATAAGTCTTTGCCATTTTAGGGACCGGAAGCCTGAATTTGGATAAAATACAGTATTGTAAACACCACCAGATTGGCCTTTTTTCGCTTTTGCACTGCCTCAAAGCTATCAACTAATGAGTCGGCCAAGGCCGTTTTACCCACAAGAGATTATTTTATGAAGACCTGAGTGAGAACTGTCCAGGCCTGTTAATGTGTCCACTTAACCCACACACTTGAATTGAATAATCTCTGTTTGCCGGCATGATCTGAAACAATGGCTCTTTCATAATTTGAGAATGGTACGTTTGATGATACACGCATATAACCTCATCATATAAAACATATTCTCAGCAAGTGTCAAGCTTGATGAATTACGTACGACCGTACTCGTGCAATGATCCTGTTGTACCGCCGAAGTATTGAAGATTTTTTCTATTCATGGAAAAATTTAAATTCCCAATATAATTTATAATAGAAACGATGTAAGTGATGTGCCTATCACTGTTGAGTCAAAATGGTCTCTTTCCCTCCATGGACAAACTCAACACTCCCCGGCAGCGTGCACAGCGGGCGCCTAAATACCAATTCACATTTCCAATACACTCAATTTGTAATAGCTTTAATGACGTCGATGGGGCGCATGCGCGGGAATCCCACAACTGCCGAACATGACCGAACCTGCTTTTATCCCCCAAAAAGTATGAATAGCTTGGTCCCAGAGTCTCAGCATAATGGTGACTCCGGATCGCCTGATGATGCAGAAGAAATGACCTTCAGTTTGCATGAATTACCAATATCACGCAAGTTCAGTCTCCATGTACACAGCAATTCTGTGTTACCATGGTTACTTCAGATGACATTGATCAGTTATGAGGATCCGTTATTGTTTTAAACAAGTTGAATGATTTCAGGATAATATTTTAAAATAAAGGAACTAAATCAACACGGTATCAAATGTCACTTTATTTCATTCCAAAAGGTCCATTAGCGTGGAAATGACACGAAAATAACCTCTCAAAAATATCCAAAACAGCTGCTCTCTTTCTCTTTTGTTTGTCCAAGTCAGTTTTAAACAGTATATTTATTTCGTCTCAACTGCATGTAGAATCTTTGGTTTGTCATGTCTGTAACCAACCAATCGTATCCTTCATCTCGCTCTATCTTTTTTTTGCAGGAAGTTGAGCCTGTTGTCGAGAAAATCAGATCAAAATGAAGGCTGCGTCAACATACAAAGGTCCAGCAGGATGGCTGTTAAAGATGTCCCCAGACAAACAGGACACTCTTTTGAAATTAGCCATACTTGCCATGGCTTGTGTATTATGTAAGTTTACTGCTTTTGTTTTGACTGGATAGTTGTTTTAACTGGGCTGTGTATGTAATCCTAGTATTGCGGTAAACAGTAATTTTATTCTAAAAGAGCTCGAAAGAAGTGCTTAGGGCTCAACACGTATATAAAATATAATTTAGGGCCTGATTCTCATTAGAGAAAGCGAGCATGTAAGTAAACGTTGGGGCCGATGCTTGTGAGCTGTAATGCTTTTTTTTCCACCCCCTGACTAGTGACAGATAATAGTAACTAATAATTCAATCCCCATAAAAATTCGAATTTTGGTCGAAAATCCAATCTGCTGTTCTAATAAATTTGATCACCCTTGAAAATCATTTAAATAATGAAGAATTAATGGATTATGCATGTCAACTTCCTGTTCAAAAATATTTGTTCATCACAGATTGTACATGGTGGAAATTATTAAATGGATTACTGTCTCCTCACAAGTCTTTCTCTGGGGTTAAATGTCAGTCATTCCTCATGTGCATCTTGTGACAATTAGGGGAGACAACTCATCTTGGCCATTAAGTTTGGAGTTATCTCCCATAGATTGTACTTCAAGACAACAGCTGTGTGGTAATGTAGAAAAGCTACAATAAATTTTTAAAAAATCCCCTATCCCAACCTCAGACTAAACTTCTACTCTATACATGTACATGTAAGAAAAACAACGAAAAAACCTTCTCAACTTTCTACATCATTATATTCCGACTGCAGTATAAAGATGAGTGTAATTTTTTGAGACCGCAAAAAAAACTTGAACTAAATAACATAGCCCCAAAATGCAGACAGTAACCTGGGCTTTGGCATATTTCCTACGCTGTAAAACTTACCTTCACATACCTTATTGCTATCGTGTTCCTACGCGATTGCCCCATTGTAAAACCTTACCACAGAACCAAAAGAAATAGTCCCTGTAATGCCCCAATGCCCATGCGCGAGTACCCAGAATCCTCTCTGTCTGACCACGTCACTTCCTATATTTGTATTCTGAGCAGTAAGATTATATGCATGTACTGTTTTGTGTTTCAGCCTTTTCCACCCGACTGTTCTCCGTGTTGAGGTTTGAGAGTGTGATTCATGAGTTTGATCCGTACTTTAACTATCGTACAACGCGCTTTCTCACAGAGGAGGGCTTCTATAACTTCCATAACTGGTTTGATGACCGGGCCTGGTACCCACTGGGGCGTATTATTGGGGGCACTATCTACCCAGGTAAGTCCTCCACAAGTCAGGCCTGTACGCAGGGTGGGTTCGCAGGGGTTGGTCTGCTTTGAAGCCATTGAAAAGTTTGTATCCAAAGTCCAGTTGAATTTTCAAAACTTCGAATTTGCAACATGTCATCGCTTTTCTTTTCTTGATTGCGACGTCATGTTCAACCAGCCATCTGGAGGCATTGATATCTGTCTAAGTGGCCTGGTGTGACGTCGCAAACTAACAGCCCCGTGGGGCTTCCGGGGATTGATCTGGGATGTCGTTGTGCACACCGCAGGTCATGGTAAGAATAGGTCTCAGCTCCTCAGACAGCTTGTCGTAAGAGGCGACTAACTGAGGCACCCGTGGGGTTCCCGGGTGTGAAAAGGAATACATGTAGGACCCCACCCGTGTGGTTCCGGTGGGGTTCCCGGGTGTGAAAAGGAATAGGACCTAACGTTGTGATATGACTGAAATATAGTTGAAAGCGAAGGTAAATCATATTCACTCACTCCCTCACTCGCAAACTAACATCAAGCAAGGGAGATAAGCAATGTAGATTTTATTTCTGAAATCGACCAGGCTTGATATTAAGCCAACTTTGCAGCACTTCTCCAAAGCCACTATGAAACGAAAGACTACAAAATAGTACCATATGAAGCAGAAATACTAATATTTTCATCAATAAAAAGCCCAAGAAGAGTATCAGGGTTCCTGTTGCTTCAATGCATTTTGCTGCGAAGCAACAGGAACTTGATAATTTGATGTCTACCACTGTAATATCACCAACCACCTCGCTGGGGGTCTAATAACACCACCAGTCAGATTTTTGGACCGGATTTGGGGCCTTTGCGCACATCGCTGGAAGTGACATCATATATAGTAAAATAGATGTTTACAGAACATTTCGATTACTTTTAAAGTCTGCATAATACCTCTGTTGACCTAGCGTTAAAAAGAATTATCTGGAGATAATTTTCCCTGTTTATCTAGACAGAGCATATGAATAGTAGTTCGCTCATGAATGTACAACACTAAAGGAGTTGTTCAGCCGGATTCAAACTGAACCATGTGTTGGTTGGTTTCCCCTATACATCGTAGCAACGTAGTAACGGTCAACTTCCGCTGTTGGTAGCAAGGATGGTAATGGAGCCTGTGAAATGGAGCATGCGCTGTGGGAAGGTTGTATTATCACTTGTCTTTATTGTGCCATGCAAGCACCTGTCTGTGTCTTGTGTGCTGTCCACAGTGTTTTATAGTGTTTATGGAGGGGGTGTGGTTCCATGCTGCTTCAGGCCCTAAAATTTGAAAAGTTCAGTTAACCTGAAAATAGGTTATGTGAAATTGACCCTAGGTAACCCATAGTTTGTTCCCCCACTTCTGAACTGCATAACCTATAGGTTATGCAGATGCATTGGTTTTTGACAGGAGATTATTCAATAAAACTTGCTGTTGGTGTATGTATCTATGCCGACATTTTGATTCTTTAGGTAATCTTGTTCCCATAATCTAGCCCCTCTTTGCCGGTGGCTTCCGGTGCCCTCGCTGCTGGCAAAAAAAAATCATTACCCGGGTGACCAATTTTCGTCATTACCACGTGTTGCATAAAGTGTGACTGGCAGACTTCTATCATTGGAATTGTGACCTCTATTTCTGAAGTATTTCTCAAATTAAATTCACATATACACGTTTTAATTTTAAAACAGTAGAACGTAAATAACCAGGACACAACGTGCAGTCAGATAAGAGGAAGTTGAGAAACTTTTACCCTGTTCATAAAATTCCACAGAGCGATATATACACCTGGGCTGCATATTATCTAGTATCAGAGAGTGTATCAAAACTCACATGGGTTTCACGTTCAATTATCTCCCCTCAACTGGGGCTCTTGTGTGTGAAGTTAACATCGAAACTCTGGTAAATACAGCACATGATTCGATCGGAAATGACTTTCAGGTTACAACAGGAATGTATTAAAATTATGTCATTGTGACATAGAGTTTGGGCCATAATTTAGGCGAACGAATAATCGGTTATGCGTCTTTTATTTTGGGTAACCGCTAGGCGAACTGAACGATCGTTCTCCTCAAATTTTAAGGCCTACTGCTTCAGAGATTTCTTTTTTGAAGTAGCAGGAACACAACTTCGCTGGGTGGCGCTAATTAGTTGGTTCATCGCGATATAGCCGAAATATTGTTGAAAGCGACGTTAAATTCTGTTCGCTCTCCCCTAAAAATGAAAATATGAAAATCTTTGCATTTCACCTTAAGCAGCCAAGGGCTTGCTTGTCCTTGAGAATCCTGATTCTCTCGTAACTGTTCTCATAACGAATAGTAAGGACCATATTACATGTTATTGTTCTTTTTTAAGGGTTGATGGTCACCTCTGCTGTGATCTACCACGGACTGAGGTTTCTGAATATCACCATAGAGATCCGTAATGTCTGTGTCTTCCTGGCGCCTTTCTTCTCCAGTCTCACCACTCTGATCACCTACCAATTCACCAAGGAACTCAAGGTTAGTCTACCAATTCACCAAGAAGCTCATGGTTACTCAACCAATTCACCATGGAACTCAAGGTTAGTCTACAAATTCACCATGGAACTCTAGGTTAATCTACCAATTTACCAAGGAACTCTAGGTTAGTCTACCAATTCACCAAGGAACACAAGGTTAGTCTGCCAATTCACCAAGGAACAGAATATTAGTCTACCATTTCACCAAGGAACACAGGGTTATTCTACTAATTCACCAATTAACTCCAGGTTAGTCTACCAATTCACCAAGGAACACAATGTTAGTCTTCCAAGGAACTCAACGTTAGTCTACCAATTCACCAAGGAACTCAATGTTAGTCTATGAATTCACCAAGGAACTCAATGTTGGTCTATGAATTCACCAAGAGAGTCCGTGTTGGTCTATGAATTCACCAAGGAACTCACTGTTGGTCTATGAATTCGCCAAGGAACTCCATGTTAGTCTATATAATAAATTCACCAAGGAATTCAATGTTCAGTCTGATTAAATAAGACCTGTCCTGCCGCTCCACTAGTAGGTCTGAAGTAATGCCTATAGGGGTCCTGTCCGGTGACCTCTGGCAATCGACCAATCAAATTAAGTTTTCAATGCAGGAGAAAATTCTCCGAAGGCAGTCACCACTGCCGACTAGCATTTCCATTTAGCGGCAACTGTTCCCATCAAATGATGTCACTAAAGTGCACAAATTAGTCTCTGTAATAGTGCTGAACTACTCAACGTATATGACATCCACTGAGTGATATATTTGTGTGAAAATGCGAGAAACTGGTGAACTATGTTTTGGCAAACTGCAAAACGAATCAATATGATTTGTTTCACTTCACCTGACCTTTATTAATGAATAAAACTACATGTAATAAATAATTTATTTTCTGGGATATAGTGAATAGATTCGTGGCTAACTAACTGTATTGTTGTTCTTTTTAATAGGATGCATCAAATGATTACAAAATTTAGTTCACTAATCGCTTCAGATAATTAACACAGTTGCTTTTATTCGTACCGGCATCAAAATCCCACTGAGAAGACCTCGCTTTATTGTCATTAGTAAATTACCTGTAATCATGGTAATGGTATGTGTGTATGTGGCTACAGTCAAATTTCCGGAACTCTCGGTGACAGTCGGCTGGCCTCGACTGCGATCGTGAATCAACCGAGCCCAACTTTGCCTTGATTGGTTCACTATTTGTAACTTGGAGGTTGCTGGATATGACCTCCATAGGCTTTTTATTCAGACCTACTTGTGAAGCGGCAGGATAGGTCTTCTTTAAACCAGACTGTTCAGTGTTAGTCTATGAATTCGCCAGGAACTCGATGTTAATCTATGAATTCACCAAGTTATTTACGAGGGCAGTGACTGGAGACTAAATGTTTAAAATTGTTTTTCCCTCTGTTTACTGACAGGATGCTGGTGCGGGCCTGGTTGCTGCAGCCATGATCTCCATCGTCCCTGGTTACATCTCCCGTTCTGTGGCTGGCTCCTATGATAACGAGGGTATAGCCATATTCTGTATGTTGCTGACTTACACACTGTGGATAAAATCTGTGAAGACTGGATCCCTGTTCTGGTCGGCTCTCTGTGCCCTCGCTTACTTCTACATGGTACGTTGACTTCTCGGGATGTACGTGTTACAAACTTGCTCACTTACACGTTGGTGAGTTGACTTCTCGGGATGTACATGTTACAAACTTGCTCACTTACACGTTGGTGAGTTGACTTCTCGGGATGTACATGTTACAAACTTGCTCACTTGCACGTTGGTGAGTTGACCTCGCATGATAATACCATCCTTCAGGTCTACATACATGCACCCCATGGGGCTTGCGGGGATTGACCTGAGATGTCGTTCTACACACTGCAGGTCATGGTAAGAATAAGCCTCAGCTTCTCCGTGACTAACTGAGCCACCTGTAAGGTTCCCGGGTGTGAAAAGAATAGGACCCCACTCATGTGGTTCCCAGGTGTGAAAAGGAATAGGACCCAACATCATGATATGACTGAAATATAGTTGAAAGCGACGTTAAATCATATTCACTTACTCACTCCCTTCATACATGCTCGCGTGATGTACATACATGCTACTGTGTGGCAGGGTTATAGTTAATGGTTGCTGGCACCTCCACCCCCCCTCCCCCCACCCCCCACCCCCTATACTGCGTGGATGGTCTGGGTTATTGAGTGAGCAGGGCCTAGCGGGATCTATGATGGTCCCCGCTGAGATGGCTTGGCCTAGAATCTTGTGTTTGTAGGGTCTAGATTGCCCCCCATTACCTGGGTGATTGTGTCAACTGGGTGTGGAGTTAATGCAGGTGGAACCGTGGTATAAGACTGGGTTATAGTGGTTGCTAGCAGGAACCTTGAGTGGTCACTGCTGGGGCCTAGAGTGGTGACTGGTGGGGCTTCTGGGAATGTGTCGGCCATTATAAATTAGGTTAGCAGGGCTATTATTGGTCTCTTGTTGGACTCGTGGGAAGTGGCTAGGTTAATGGGTTAGCAGGGCCTAGAGTTGTTGATAGCGAGACCATCAAGAAATGCTTGAAACAGGGACTGGATGCGATGTCATAAGGGAGCTAATGATGCGAGAGAAAAATAAAAGGTTTACTGTCCATTTCTTGTCGCCAGGAGAACTCCAAATTTTCTAGTCCTCGCCCCTGAATCGAGGGATTTGATTGGTTCGTACACATACTGGAAGCAATGCGTTCATGTGACGTCAAAAATGGGAACTAGGTTACTATCATGATGTCAATAATGGAAATGATGTGCCTACCATGACGTCAGTGTTAAGAGTGAAATTGTTCTGAAGGCCCTTCATCCATGACAAAAAATCCCACTTCTATCCCTTGATGCAATGCAGGCCCCCAACATCCATGACAATTAAATGGCTGGTACGTTAGGGATCTTTGTACAATCCAACTAGCCTGTCACCTCTCTCCTGTAACATGACGTCAACTTAATTGCCAGCGCGAGTTACCTTGGCTGGCACAGTCGGAAGAGCAAGCTTAAATTTGGTGTATAGGATTACATATAGGACTTCAATGCCTTGTGGCACATGTACTCTGCATTGACAATGACAATTTTATTGGTTTCGTGTCAAGTAAGCAATGTTAGATTTCTGGACGAGTGATCATGTGTCATGCAGATGAATGAATACACATTTCATCACCTGTATGATTGAGAGAGTTATAATATGTCACCAGGGTCGAGGACCATTGTTACAATTTTTGGGACAGAAAGTAAAAAAAATGACAATAATTCAGGTTGGTCACATCTCCAGATCAAAGTTTCATACAACAAAACCCATCTGAGCGTACAAATTCATTAAACTTCATCATAATATTGATTGACGAATAGTAATAGAGAGCCATACAATCTAGTGTGGGCTGGATTATTGTGCTAGCAGGTTGCGAGTAACACGATGTGGCAGGTCTGACAGTTGACCTGCTTCAATCACACACCTCGCTACAGAAAGTCTGCAGTTCAGCCTGCTTGTGATCAGCTTATTCTTTGAAGGCTGAGTTCAGGAAGAACTGTACATTTACACAAATCCAAAAACAATTTGGGATATGATAATGGTAATAGAATGATTATAACTGGAAAAACATCTTGAGAATATCACAGAAACCACCAGTGAAATACATGCAGTGTATCAGTTTTAAGGCAACATGAAAACAAGACCAGACACCCAAGTAACTTGTCTGAACAAGAACTTTATTGCAATTTTCTCATGGCAAAATGACTTTTTCGAGGGAAATGATCAACTTCCAGCTGCACATACAAAGTTGCCTCCCTTGTCATTTCTTTGTAATGCTGTAACTGACAAAATGGATGCGCTTGAGTTGTCATGAGAAATGGTTCTGCCATGCCATTTCAAACATTGTTATACCTAGAAACGTTGCAGATTTTTCAGTCTAATTCTTGTACAATCTCCATTAACATGGCATGGCTGAGGAATGTCCCTAACTTTCAGCAGGTGACTCAGCCCATTTTTCAAGGGACATAACTCCAATATTCTGAAATTGAGGAAGTTTATAGTATTTGTGTCTTTGCCACTATTGTACAAGTGGATTAACTTTCTATGACGGTCACATTGTACACTAAACAATGTTCAATATAAAAGTCCGCACTCATGAAAAAATCACATTGTTGCAAGTGGAAAATGAAATCCGACATTAAACTATTTTTCAAACACGTGTATCATGTATGCTTGTGGAAATGGTCTCGCTGAGAAAGTTAATTTCCCTTTTTCTGAAAATATTTATTTTATATTTCAGTCTCTCATGTTTGTAAAATTTAGGAGAGCTGTGTATCACTCTCCTAGATTGTTTTATGGCAAGATTGATTCTTCTCTGTAGTACTTTCCAATACATTCTCATTTTCAGGAGAGTGATTGAATAACTCTGGGAATAGTTAGGCGATTGGTCGTATCTGAATTGGGGAAATCCTATTTATTTTGCAGGTGTCCTCCTGGGGAGGTTACGTTTTCCTGATCAACCTAATCCCTCTCCACGTCCTCGCCCTCATGGCCACCGGACGCTTCTCTCACCGCATCTACGTGTCGTACTGCACGGTAAGTAACCCTGTCCAGTATGCCCACTGCACTCCATCAACGGTTCAAATCATTTTGAACTTCAAGGGGTTCCATTTTCGTATTATCAGAGGTTTGACCTCATGTCTGCCTAACAACCCATGGTTGGAAACCAATTAATGGATATGTGACGACACTACAGGAATAACTCCCTCGTGTGTGATGGTAATCAAGCTGAATGTTGTTTTTTTTTTTTCAACCCAAAACCTGCCAAATCAGATTTTTCTAGAAGTTTACATACTGAAATGTCATCCTCAAAAATATTGCGATGCCCCGTTGTATCAAAATGGAGATATGATTGATCAAAATGTGCTCATCTGCCTGATTTGGTATCTTTGAGGCGTTTACAGCAAGGATTTTCTCTTCTAGCAAAAAAAATGACATTTCAAACCAAAATTATTTTGTCACGCAATATATTAGGAGCACATTTTGATCAATCGTATCTCCATTTTTATACAACTGAACATCTCAGGTTTTTTTTTTTTTAAGGGGATATTTCAGTATGTAAACTTTGAGAAAAATCTTATATGGCAGGTTTTGGAGTGGAAAAATAATCCGCTTTATTGCCATCACACACAAAGGAGTTTTTCATATGTAAACGTCACATTATCTTTTATTAGGTCAATCAACAAACAAGTGTCTAATAGAACAGGCAGAAGAATGAGCCAGTTAGTTGTTGTAATGTACCTCACTACTCACACATTTGACCTCGTAGGAATGAAAGGTCAAATATATCCTCGCTATGATTAATGTTTAATTTTTAAGCTGAATAAAATGAATTCTTAGTTTAACAGGCACCGCCTTGTCTTTTCACTGTGTCAATCCTTTTTATACACTATGTATTTTAATATGGATTATGTATGTATTACAGGTGTATTGTCTCGGGACCATACTATCTATGCAGATTTCATTTGTGGGATTCCAACCTGTTCAGTCCAGTGAACATATGGCGGTAAGTTATCCTGAACACCGTCACACTCTTCTCTATCCCATAATGCGTTGCAAATCTAGAGATGAGAATCGTGACAACTTCTGATATCTGACCATATCTACAAGTATAACTCAATTCGTCTGCGCGAACCATGTCGAATCAAATATCGACTGATTTGCCTGGGCCTATTTTTCCTGGTATGCAAGTACAGTGGCTGGAAACTACCTTTTCCTGGAGTTGCTGGCATCTAGATGTCGATATCCAATCTAGATGTCGATAGATGTCGATATCCAATCCAGATGTCGATATCCAATCTAGATGTTGATAGCTGATTAGCCTGGTTATTGTTTTGAGAGTGGACATCGCCTAGTCCAAGATCAAAGATATTTCCTCTTCAGCAAGCTCGATGTTCATTTCTTGGACATAATTTATAGTGTCAATTTCCACAGAGGTATGACTGTGGAATTTTGATTGGCAAGCTCTCGAGGAATAAAACTACAGCTCCTCCAAGGCATTAAAAAGATTCGGCTGTACGTTTATCATGGCGATATGTCACTGAACACGTGCACGTATGGACGAGAATAGCTGAGAGCGAAGAAATGTGTGAATATTGTCCATGTAAACATAGGTTTATGTATGGTACCGAACCTGTTCTCTGTATCAGGCTTTCCAACTGGTGAAAGTTTCATTCTGTGCATGGTGAAGAATTTGGTATGATCGCTTTGATGTTATTCCCAGATTTATGCTGCCATATTATGAGTTAAAATTGACTGAAACATTACATGTGTTAGTTAGAATTTCTTTCGAATCTAATGAACGATAAAATTTATCCGGTACATTTAGGCTGGTTTTGCCAAAAATTTGAGGAGGATTATTAATTATTAATTAATAACCATTATTTTCAATAATTATTAGTTATTTTTAATAATTATTTATTATTAAAGGTTTCATGGAGTCCTTGTTGTGCGTAATTATGGCAAACCTCTCTCATACTTGCAGGCTTTGGGTGTGTTCGGGCTGTGCCAGATTCACACCTTCATCGACTACCTGAGGTCCAAACTGACTGGCGAGCAGTTTAATGTGTTGTTCCGTACCCTGGTGCTGGCTGCCGGAATTATTGGAACGGCCGTCTCCGCTGTACTCACAGCCACTGGCAGTATCCTTTCTTGTTGCATTTCCTAGCTCATCGATTGTCGCTACCTGTATACAGCTGAAATATTGTTGAGTAGGATGTTCAATTTAATTCTGTCCATCTAGCTCATCTTGAAACGAGGGAAGGCCTCATCAATGGAAAGTGGAAACATGGGGTGGGTAATTTTATAGTGACTAGCACATTACCCATGGGGTGATTGCATCAAATACTCTTTTCTAACCCCATTTATAGCCCTTTCTGGAAAGTGTCTGATCTCCCCCAGAATAACTGCCGCTCTTTGAGGTTAGAGGTACGAAAAGCTGCTTCCGGGAAGTAGTCACCTGGGTTTCACGATTACCAAAGGTATCCGCAATTACTTTGATTTTGAATAATATATTGATAAACTAAGCTTATTCCAGAATATTTGTTTGAAAAACTATTCTGTTAATATTCTCTACATAAACCGATAGATCCTGTATTCATGTACATTCAAGGAAGTTAATTTTTTAGAAAAATAGAATATTTTGTTATTAAAACTAATTGTGCGGGCCTTTGTTACTTACCGGAAATTCTATGCACCAGCAAGACCCCTAGTGGAACAAGGGAGATAAAACCCTTTCCGAATTGGGTTATACATGTAGCAACAGGCACCATTTCTGTGATCATATCACTGCTCAGTCGCATTGACCCAGTGGCCGGGATGTCACAAAGACACACAGAGCTGTATTCTATTATAGAAGAGGCTCTCCTTAACGCTTGTCAATAATGCAATGCTTTGGGATGGAACATTGGTACACTTTGATAGATTTTCATAAAAATGTAATTGTTGTGACGTTATGAAACAATCGGTTAGAGGCCAATGTTAGTCCCTTTCCTCATCCGACTTGTGAAATGGAATCTCCTAATGAACACCTGCGCTTGGCACATGTACATTTCACATAAACCGTGGTAAATCTTGTAATTATTGCAGTGGTAAGCTCGATGTTATTGACACAAGTGTTTTAGAATACACCGTTGTACTGAGACTTTTTGCAAAAATGAGATTATGCAACAATGGACACATTCCGGATGGACACAGTGACGCAGGAACGGTTGGCTCCATTTATAGTACATGAAAACATCAGTTGTGGAGAAGCATTCAGTGTGGAAAAGTTCCTCGAAGCTTTCTTGTTTTAATATTGGTAAACCGATACTGTTCAGATGGGAAATAATTGTAACTGGACGATTCGGTGAAGCAGGAAAGAAGACAATAAATCAGAGGTGACGAAATTTGAGCTATGGAATCTGGTCAACTACTTAAATTTCAGCTCCGGATGCCAAAATATCAAATGTGGATCAGATACATGTACCCCCAGATATGGTATGCATATTGTGAGACTAGATTCCTTGACCAATCCTGAAGAAATTTCACCCTGGACTGGACGCTTTTATTCTTTACTGGATCCATCCTACGCTAAAAATAACATTCCAATTATTGCGTCCGTCTCAGAACATCAGCCGACCACTTGGAGCTCGTTCTACTTTGACTTACAGATGTTGGTCTTCCTTTTCCCAGGTATGTTACATATTGTTCATCTTCGTTCGTCTTTTTGTTCATTCCCAGAGATTTTGTTCATTCCCAGAGATTTCGTTCATCTTCAGAGATTTTGTTCATCTTCAAGAGATTTTGTTCTTTCCCAGAGATTTAGTTCATCTTCAGAGATTTTGTTCATTCTCAAGAGATTTTGTTCATTCCCAGAGATTTCGTTCATCTCCAGAGATTTTGTTCATCCTCAAGAGATTTTGTTCATTCCCAGAGATTTCGTTCATCTCCAGAGATTTTGTTCATCCTCAAGAGATTTTGTTCATTCCCAGAGATTTCGTTCATCTCCAGAGATTTTGTTCATCCTCAAGAGATTTTGTTCATTCCCAGAGATTTCGTTCATCTCCAGAGATTTTGTTCATCCTCAAGAGATTTTGTTCTTTTCCAGAGATTTAGTTCATCTTCAGAGATTTTGTTCATCCTCGAGAGATTTTGTTCATTCCCAGAAAATTTGTTCATCTTCAGAGATTTTGTTCATCTTCAAGAGATTTTGTTCATCCACATAGATATGGTTTGTTAGAGCCTAATCCTAGAATAGTTTCAGGGGTTTCACTAGCCACTTTTTCATCTGAGTGATCCTGATTAAAAATTATTGCAAACTGAGTTATTGGGGAATTTTGACCAAAACAGTGATTTTTCTTATTGATGGGAATATGCTCGCAAACAAATTGAGTTATGGTGAATAAAAATTGAGTTCTTCATGAGATGGGTCAAGTTACTGAATAAAAATGTTGAATTATCGTGACAAATTATTGAGAAAAATATTCGCCATCGTTGTTGGAACTCGCGAGTGCTATGGTAGAAGCACAGGCCCTCAAAACAAGAGTTTTGGGGGGTGTGGACGGTGGTATTACAGTGTATATAACCCCATGCTTTATATAAATATACACCAAGGTCTGAAATGCACTTTGGGTGAAACGAGAAATAAACGGTTTACCTCCAAACAAAATACATGTACATCAGGGCTGTTCCATTTAAGCAGGTATGGGAGGGGCGGAAGGCAGCTTTGAATTACACCCCACCACCCATAGAAATTTTGTCTGCCTTCCCAATGTTGTAACATGGATTGAAGGGAATTTCCTCCTTTGACCCATAGAATAATATATTGAGTGCCTTCCTCCCCTCCCATACCTTTTTAAATGGAACAGCCCTCAGCATATTCTACAATTGCCACTCTATGTATTCCCGTCGTCAAATTAGTGAATTTGTGCAATTTTATACCTTTGCCGGGTGATTCAAAATCCACCTGACTGTCCATTCAACCCGGCACAGCGAGATGATGGCCCACTTCAAACTCAATTCTGATTGGTCAGCTGATCAGTATGTGCCGGAGGCGTGTCGCAACTGACCAATCAGAATTGAGAAAGAATCTACAGGCAAAGATCTGTCTGACAGAATTGTAATTTATGGTAAGGCCTCTGTTAATTAATCTTTAGCTTCTCATGACCCGCCCGCATGTTTTTTGTCGTAACAATAATTACGCATTGTTTTAATTATTTGGCATTTTTTGCTGCAAAAAAAAAAAAATTTGCAGAAAAAGGCAGCGGTCGAAAGAACGCATGCCTACCTGCCGCCAGCAAGTGAATTTTTCCGGCGACAGGTTGCAAAAAAATCTGCCTGTCGCATGCGGCAGCCGCAAGTAGGATTTCATCCAACAAAAACGATGAAATGCCATCAATTTTTGTAAATACCTTTTTGAAGACTATATCTATCTGAAGGAATGGACAATCCACGAAATAATCCATTGAAAATTTATTTCAAGCCGATCTTTGGCCACTGTTGTTGGCGTTCTCTGTCAACATTTCCAGCGACAAGTTACTTCCGGTTGCGCGTGAAGTCCTGCGCGTTAGTCCGGTGCATGCAAAAGTTGGACCTGTTACGAAACGGAATTAGGACTATTTTTTTTTCAGTTCGTTTCGATGGTAAATAATATTGTTGGCTTCTTTGGACTTCTGTTCACAAGCTGACGTTTTTCTATGAATTCCAACGGGACTCTGGTGGTTGATTCTAATTTATTGGAAGCAGCAATTTTACAAGGGGAGACTATTGATAAATATAGCTAAATTTTGTTGGGATACTGGTGAACTCCCCTCAAATTTTCCTTCTTTAAAAAGGGTGTTTACTTGGATATAAATTCTATGATATAATGTCACAGGTGCCATTTAAATTTCACATGATTTAGTCAACAACAAAGCTTTTTGCATTTCTAATTGCAGAAATTAGGGAAATAGTTGTCTTTGACATATCAAAGTTGACATAAACTTTCCATTGGTGCTCGAAGTTTACCACGTACATAACTTCTTTTTTATTGCAATGTCTTAATGCAGCCAAATAATTAATAATTAATAATTACAGCATTCAGCATCATCATAATTTCCTCCCAAGGTCATGAGAAGCTAAAGATTAATTAACAGAGGCCTAAAGAATAATATATCTTCTTCTTTCAGACATGTCAGATCAAATTGTGAAAGAAATATATATATTTTTTCATTTGAGAGTGTTTTCTGAATTCATGAAATGGAATTTGAAGATATATAATCAGGGGAGATAAATCAGAAACCTGTATCAAGTGCTGACAGAATGCCCGGTGGCTTGTTCCAGGGCTCAAACGAAAAAAAAGGATGTACTCTGATGACTCCGAATGGGCCTGGAAAATTGGTTTATGAACCCTGTGGTAGTCTGAATTGGCTGAGAGTGAATTTCCCACCATAAAATCAGGGCTGTTCAAATCAATGACTGCTTGAATTTTGTCCACGAAATTGGGGCTGATTAATTTATTGGGGGATTTTAAGCTATGTTTATTTGACCTGGTTATAATGAAGATGAACTCTGGTAATTATTACAAATTAATGTCTGTCCATTTTGATCAGTCGTCTACTTTGAAGCTTGTCAATAATCAGCAGTTAACTCTTCATAATTTTTCTTTTTTGCATCATGTAGAACAAACAGAACTCTACAAAATGCCTACCATTTCTCCGTGATATTGATAATATATCACCATGGAAACAACTTTTTTATCCTCTCCATGTAAAACGCCAGCACAGTTGTTTATGTACCAGGTCTCAATTACATAGGGAGACGTCATAATGTATTCATGCTCACTGGTCACAAAGGTAATTGATGCCGTTTTAAGTAATAACAGGCGGTCCGTGGGACTGTAGATGAAATCCCATGTCCAGTGAAATTGCCAAAATGATAAGCCGCACACACCTCTACAGCCCTCGTAATTAGCGACGGCATTCAGCAAGAGCCGTTGTAATTGCCGACATATCTCTATTTTTGGTCGGCAATATTTTTGCCATCGCGTGTTGTTGTTCTAGTTTTGATAAACCTCGAACCGTCGAGCATATATTCTCTGTCACTGGGATGTTTCCTGAACACAATTTCGCTAGGAGACTTCAAGAGATTTCACGAGATAATTATATTGAATCCCTTATACGCGGATGTGTTTGGCAAATGTATCCACAACCTAATATTCTAAGCGGTAAAACTCGCAGCCGACCCGAATGCGTGAAGATTATCACTACACGGCGTGCTTTCCGTAAAATGGCTGACAGTTACACCATGATTATCATAGTTAAAGTTACACTGTTTTTATTCGCAATGGTGAAGGTGACAACAGTTCAAAAGTGGGGACTTCCCAGCATGAAAGCAGAAGTAGCAGAGGACGGTGTAACTGTGACAAAAATTTACTCTTCTACTTGCCGAGATTTCTACTCGGGCAACAATGGTCCGAACCAACATGGTTGTACGTCAAATTTGACCGACAAATGGATTTTTGGCACTGATGTTATAAAAAAGTGTAATGCCGCCGATCACGTAAGCAAATCATCTGCCCACAAAAGATCTGTTGCTGCTAGTGCTGGACAGGGCGAGCCTCGTCAAACTACACTAAATAATGTTTTAAAATGTTCATTCTTTAAGTAAATATAATAAAACAAGACATGTCAAACATGAATAACTTTGAATGTTTATTTTTTTCTGTATATACAATCAATGGACAATAAATGCTGTTCAGTGGACACCATAGGCATGTGTTCAATGGCCAACTGGAACTTGTATTAACACCACTCGCACAGGTAACTGTTCAAATGCATCAAAAAGAATTAAATTTAATCACAAATTTACAGGCGTGTGATATGAGCAAATGTTGATTTAGAAAAATGCCGTGAAAAATGCCGTGGTAAATGCCGTCGTCGGCTAGGTTACATGTAGGTCAGCTATTTTTTTGCCGTGGCAATTTTTCCTAATTAAGAGGGCTGCCTCTACCGTACAAGGCATTGTTGACCTTTGTGCTAGACAACACGCATACATTATGACGTCTCTCCATGTAATTGAATCTCTGTACATACATGAAACAACTACACTGGAGTTTTATATGGAGAGAATTACAAAGTTATTTCAAGCGTCATATGTTATTGATATCACAGAGAAATGGTAGTCATTTTGTAGTGTTATGTTTGTTCTACAAGATGCAAAAAAGAAAAATGTGTGCCGAGTTAACTGCTGATTATTGATAAGCTCCAAAGTAGACGACTAATTAAAATGGACAGACTTCAGTACTATAAATAACAGGTTCTGTCCACAAACCTAATTCCATGTATTCCTCTTTTTCAGCTGGCCTCTACTTCTGTTTTAGTCGTCTAACCGATGCCAATATTTTCATCATCATGTACGGGGTGACCAGTATATATTTTGCTGTAAGTTTTCACCTCGGCTCGGAACAAATACAGGCCTTCAAATGCCTCCTATATTTTTGAGTCATTCCTATATTTTCCTATATTTTACTCCAAACCTCCTATATTTCCTATATTTTGACTTTTTCTCATGAAAACCTTTAGTCAATTTGGCATGAGAAAAATACATTTCATTTTTTTTTTTGGCCTCGCTTCGCTCGGCAAATATGAAAACATTTCAGTTTCTCTTTCTTAAACCAAGTAGCAGAATGGGTCTCCTCAACCACCACAACTATGACCACATTCAGTGGAAATAATTTTATTAAACACCAAAAAACTACCAATTTTGGAACATACAAAATGTAGTAGTGACCTGTCTTACACTTCCTTATTCCCTATATTTTCCTATATTTTATTTAGAAAATTCCTTTATTTCTCCCAGATTTTGTCAAATTTCCTCTTATGTTTTCTCCTATATTATTCACTGTGAGCCACTTGCAGGCCTGCAAATATTTAACCTCCCTGCCTGACATCGGATATGACGTAGGTTGAAAACAGAACAGAAGCCTTCCATACTTCTATGTTCCATGCAGATATAATTTGTACAGATCTGTTTACAGCAGGCCTAGCGAAATTCTCTATGCATGCACCTCATTTTCTCATCCATCAATCTATTGCCATGTACTCGGTGCCAATACTGTTCACTCACTCACTCAAGCCATCTGAAATTGATTAACCCTACCAGGCCTTTTTGGAGGGGGGGGGGTGCTACCAAACATTCTGCTCTATCTCCCGAATTAACGACAAAAAATAGAGAGCTGGAACTCCGTGACTTTATAGTTTATCATATTGGGGTCATTTTGAGCCTATTTGCATAACCCCCCGAACAGGGGATCATGGGTAAATTCAAGATGGCGGTCAGGCTGGGTACCAGAAAAGTGATATTTCTTCAAAATCTCTGCTTTTCCATGATGAAAAGTGGCCAAAAACTATTTTGTTTCACATAACACTAATATTTACTGATTTATCATGCAGTTTTTGCAGGGAAATTGCATAAATAAAAAATTCGGAAAATCTGACCGAAAAATCGACCAAAAAATGTCATTTTGATAATGACATCACTGTGGTGTCATCAAAGCGGCCATCTTGAATTTTACATTTTTTGGTAGAGCTTGACCCGAAGATACATGTATAGTGTGGTAAGTTTCAGCCCCCTAGCTCAAGTGGTAAGGGAATAATTAGGCCTGGACAGATCCCAAAAAGTCTGTTAGTATGGTAAGGTCTATTCCACTAAGTTCATTGTAAATGATGTTATGGGCACACATGATGTGAGCCTGTTCTGTGGTCTGATAGATACTTGTATCCTTTCCATATACAGGGCGTGATGGTACGTCTAATGTTGGTACTGGCCCCAGTCATGTGTATCTTGGCGGGTATTGGAGTGTCCGCCACACTGACCACTTATATGAAGAATCTAGACTCGTCTAGAAAGGATAAAAAGTCCAAGAAGGCGGACAGCACGTATCCAATTAAAAATGAGGTAAGTGGGGATGGAAGCCAGTGTGGTCGATTGTCCATTCTAAATCACGAGCATAACAGACCAAAGCAATGGGCACCGCCATCTTGGAGATTGACCTGGGATGTTGTTGTGCATACCACAGGTCATGGTAAAAATAAGCCTCCGCTCGTCAGAGAGCTTGTCATAAGAGGCGACTAACTGAGGCACCTGGGTGTGAAAAGGAATAGGACTCCACCCGTGTGGTTCCCGGTTGTGGAAAGGAATAGGACCCAATGTCCTGATACGGCTGAAATATAGTTGAAAGCGACGTTAAATCATATTCACTCACTTACTCACTCTTGGATTGGATGTAACCACACTGTCCTGATATGACTGATATGACTGAAAAAATTGTTGAAAGTGAAAGTCCTCTTCAATCAATCACTCTTATTATAAAGCTTAGATTTTCAAAATTTCAGAAAATGTTGAGGATTATTAAGCTACTGAGGACCTGTCATACCAGGCAAAAGAGCAAGTTCACACTCTGTGTTGGACCATATATTCCATGGTCCAGTTCAATTTTTATACTTGCTACATTAAAGCTGATCACCTCTTTCTCATCCTATACTTTAATATGGGAGAAGATCATGTTGATCAGAACACTCAACTTTCATCACTCATCAGTCAAAACTCCTCACTGTTCAAGTGATGTTCATCATATTCACTCACTAGTTTAGTTATGTGATACAGGAATATTTGATGCAGTAAAACCTCTAATATTTCATTTACAAGAAGTGAAATTTCTCCCTAATAAATCAGAAGGGGGCGGGGGGGGGGACGAATTTATTAATATATGATCCAATATCATGCAAATACAGTATTTCTTTATTTGAATGATTTTAGAGCTGGGGTGATCAAATTTATTAGAGTTTATTGAACTGTTTCAGTGTCTGAAAATAAAACAATTTCTACCCTGCTGGTTTATCTGGTCATCGGATTTATCAAATCACCTCTACAGAATGCATGACTGAATGTGGCTTGTTTAAACCATTGTATCTTATCTTCGGACTATTTTTGTCACAGCTAGCATAAATGTAAGAGATATGTTAATGAAAACTGTGTAATAGATTCTGCAAAAAAAAATAATTGACAAATGATAGAAGATTTTCACATTTGAGGGTACTTCTTATTTGTCATTCCGTAACATCGCATTTTCATGAATAATCGGTGATGGACTGACAAGTTTACAGTAATGAAGTTCTATCTGCGTGTATTTCTGTAAAAAAAAAATTAAAAAAAAAACAAAAGCCACAAGCTCAAATATCCCCCCTACTGTGTTAGATGAGACAAGATGAGAAAATATTAATGTGGCCTCCAATAGTCCTTTCAGACAAGAAAATTCTCCATGAACATGATGAAGGAAGAATGTGCAGAAAGGGATAAAATAATCCTCAATTGGTGCTTATATATCAAAGTTTATTCTCGAGTTAAACAGCTCATGAAAAGTTTAGAATTTTTTTTAAAAATTAGTAATGAATGATTTTTATTTCACAACTGTTTTAAGTGAATGTAAATGTTTGATAATCAAACAGCGAAAACAACCCTACATGCCAAACGGTATCCAGGGAAGACAACTCCGTTTGCCATATGGCAAGTCCAATCTAAGAATATAGTCTAAGCTACATGTAGATCCAGTTTTGGGATCCTGTGACCTTGACCTGTGATTTCCAACTATATCTTCATTCCAGATTTGAAGTGAATTGAGTCAGTAGTTTTCAAATTATCGTGCTAACAAGAAAATGCTACACACGCACACACAGACGGACAGAACGATTCTATATCACCCGACTGGGGTCCAGTGGAGGATTAAAAAGTCCCAAAAGTTGAAACAATTGTTCATAGAATTTGCTGTCAATTGAAACACATTTAACGAAAAGAGTGCCATATTAAAAATCAAATTGCTGATTCCCATGCCTGCAGAAAAAGTCACAAAGTTTGACCTCGGAATACATAATGCCTGTCATGCCAGATGAAAGAGCAAGTTCACACTCTGTGTTGGACCATATATTCCCTGGTCCAGTTCAATTTTTATACTTGCTACATTAAAGCTGATCACCTCTTTCTGATCCTATACTTTAATATGGGAGAAGGTCATGTTGATCAGAACACTCAACATTCATCAATCATTCCTCATCTAATTGCTGCGTGGGGCTCCCAGGGTTGACTTGGGATAGCGTTGTGCACACTCCATGTCTCAGCTCCTCAGACAGCTTGTTGTAAGAGGCAACTACCTGGGGCACTTGTGCTGTAGTCAGGGTGAGAAGAAATAAGAATCCACCCGTCATGCCTGTTGGGTTCCCGGCTGTAAAAAATAATAGGACGCTACCCATGGAGTTTCTGTGTTTGAAAAGGAATAGGACCCAAACATCAAGATATGACTGAAATATAGTTGAGAGAAACGTTAAATCATATTCACTCACTCACCCGCCCTATTCTAATTAACTGACACATGCAAATTATATGTATATTTTTTTTTGCAGATAATTCCATTGTTTCTTCGTTATTTTAATGATTTTAGATTATGGTAAATTTTATTAGAACAACTGATTGAATTTTGTCAAGATTAGGGATGATTGAATTTTGATACGGTGATTGAATGATGACAGGGATGATTGAATGATGACAGAGATGATTGAATGATGACGGGGTGATTGAATGATGACGGGGTGATTAAATGATGACGGGGTGATTGAATGATGACAGGGATGATTGAATGATGACGGAGTGTTTGAATGATGACGGGATGATTGAATTTTGACGGGGTGATTGAATGATGATGGGGTGATAGAATGATGACAGGGTGATTGAATTATGACAGGGTGATTGAATGATGATGGTGATTGAATGATGATGGTGATTGAATGATGACAGGGTGATTGAATGATGATGGTGATTGAATGATGATGGTGATTGAATGATGACCGTGTGTTTGAATGATGACGGACTGACTGAATTTTGAGAGTGATTGAATGATGACAGGCTGATTGAATGATGACCGTGTGATTGGATTTTGACAGTGTGATTGAATGATGACAGGCTGATTGAATGATTAGAGAATTTACTGTATACATGATATAATATATGCTGAGACAAACAGGAAATTGACAGCAATCAATAAGGATACGATTCATCCTAAATTTTCAGTGTTTTTCAATTGTGATATGTAGACCCAATTAATAGTGAAAGTGTTATCTGTATATGTAGATAGCCACGGGTGTTGTGATGCTGGTGACAGGTTTCCTCATCACGTACACGTTCCACTGTACTTGGGTGACGTCAGAGGCCTACTCCAGCCCCTCCATCGTTCTCTCTGCACGCTCTGGTGACGGGGGACGGATTATATTCGACGATTTCCGAGAAGCTTATTATTGGTTACGATATAACACACCTGAGGTAAGCAAATGCTTATATCAAATCTAGTCAAAACGTGCAGGCATATTTTGAAGGCCCATGAGCTTTTGTTTACCATGTGCAAATCTTCACCTATGGGGAGTTACTAACAGTCCCTATTTGGGATGCATCGTCCCGAAAGTCTTGAAAAAACTTTGAGAATTTCCCAGGTTAAATTTTGCTTAATTCAATCACAGGAAGTGAAACTTTCCAGCACAAAATATAAGGGGCGATAAAATTTATTAGGAGAGTAAGTTAAAACACGAGACCTACGAAGTACGGTGAAGAAGATGCAGAATGTTTTTTGTCACCTAAGTATGTCAAATTTTCATCGAAAGTAGGTCAGCTCAGAACTTGCTGGTAACAGCCCCCTACTGCACGTTCATGCCACAAATCAAGGTTCTAATGTCAACGGTTATCCTTACTTTGCCGACAAAAGGATTCGAATAGACTGACTGATTAGCTCCCTCACTCATTACTGGACAATTTGCAAGTGAGAGCCTACTTCATAGGAATAAATGGTTCAAATCCATGCAAGTGGCAAAATCATGCAAATACATGTAGTGCATTATTTCTTAGTTATTTTAAAGATTTGGATTGACCTGAGGTGTGATCGTGAATAGACGTCGGCTCCTCTGACAGTCTCGTAATAAGGTGACTAACTGCAGCACTGATGGGGTTCCCAAGTGTGAAAAAGAGGACCCAAATGTTGTGAAATGACTGAAAGAATGTAGAAAGTGATGTTAAATCATATTCACTCCTTTCTTAAAAGCGACATTCAGTCATACTCGCTCACTCGTAATCCCAAATCGAGTCTCAAAAAGTCGAGGATCTTTTGCATAATTCTGCTAACCATGAAAAGCTAACTGAGGAATGTGTGTCAGCAGTTTACAGATTTAAATGCGTAATGTGTTTACATGTAACTCGAATGAACTTCTTTTTCACCATCTATTGTAGGATTCCAAAGTGATGTCCTGGTGGGATTATGGCTATCAGATAACAGCTATGGCTAATAGGACCATATTAGTAGACAACAACACATGGAATAATACTCACATATCACGGGTGGGCCAGGTATGCTATCACATGCTGTGTTATCATATTATTATAACACACATGTTCCCATAATTTAGTGGACAATAAAATATGGATAATAACACTCCTATCTCACAGGTGGGCCAGGTACATGTATGTTATCACGTGATCTGGGACCATATAATAGTGGTCAGTTGATAAGTCGGTGGACAGATGTTGCGGTTGAATTCTCTTGGTCAATGAATTTCCATCTTTATCAGCTACATTTATATACCATAGAATATGTCGTAATATCAACAAATATTCAAATGTTAGAGGAAAGTGCTTTTGATGTGGCTTCATTCAGAATGAAAAACGAATTAACGATAGAGTGTTTTCTTTCTTTACCAGGCCATGGCATCGCCAGAAGAAAAGGCATATGAAATCATGAGAGAGTTAGATGTCAACTATGTACTGGTCATTTTTGGCGGCCTGACGGGCTACTCGTCTGATGGTGAGTGCTGGTGGTTATGCCTCCACTCATGCAAAGGCTTGGAGGCATTAATTGTTTACTCTGTCTGTCATACCATCCGTCCGTCGTACCATCTTGCCTGCCACACCTAAATTGCATAACCAACTAGTGCTCGAGATTTGACGGGATGTTCAGGAAACCTGTTTCGAAGATGTGTCCCCTGCTATTTGTTTTAACTGGAGACCTTTGCATCTTTAATTTGTTGGCTTGTTTGAAAACACTTCAGGGGTTGAGAAGTAGCCGTTTTACTCGCCAAATGCGAGTAGATTTGTATTTTGGCCACCAGAAAAAATGCTACAAGTCGCCATTGGTGACAAGCAAAAAAGCATGATGATGGTTGTTTTTTTAACAAGAATAGATTATTCGTGTTCTTCAGCCCGTTGATTTCGTTGTCAAGGAAGTCCCCTCAATCTCCGCGCAGTTGTCCTGTCCCGTATGTAGTCCTGTTACGATACACAGTGCACACAGGTTCGGAAACCGGCGTATTCTATTCAAGCCGTATGCTGTTCGCCTGGGAACCGATAACGCCATGTAACTGAGCCTCATTTTTACCCCTCAGCCCATAGGGCTGTGGGGTCTTGTCGTTGCCATGTCCGTCCGTCAACATTTTCTTGTCCGCTGATTGTCATGATTGTTAATTATTTTTTTTATTATTTATTGATGGCTTAGCTTCTGCACTGTTATCTATGCCCATCAACATGTTCTTGTCCGCTGAATGTCTGCAGATCTATCAAGTCGGGCCTGACCAAACTTTGGTGAGAGCTTCCTGAATGTTGACAGATGAAATGATTAGATTTTCAGATGGCTATGATAATTTCATGATTTTTTATTTTTTTAAATTTTTTAATTTATTGATGGCCTAGCTTTTCCACTGTTATCTATGCCCATCGGGAACCCTTGGTTGCATGTTTCGTTGTGAATTTTGAAGGTTCCCTGATACAAGAAAGCCTGGTCCATTCATGATTATTATTGAATGAAGGACAACATTGTTCTTTTGCTATTAAATCATTCTATTCTACATCATATGATTTATTCTAAAACTTTTGCATGAACCATATTTGTGTCCACACATTTAACTGGTACAACATAATGCTTCAATTTTTGTCACCAAACATGTTACTGTACCGTGGAAATTATGTAAAATGAGTGATTAGGAGAGCCCATTTTTAACCTGACTGTGTGCAATTTTGAATCAGTTTGCATACCTGGAGCTCCCCCCCCCCCCAAATAATGATAAGGGTTGGCCTGTGTCAATAAGTGTGTTTACTTGTTATCACACTTGTGCAATGCATAAATTGCCACTGATAAAGCTACACTTCCTTGCATGCTGTAATCCCAGCACATCACTCACGTGAAACCGAAGTCTGTTATATACGGTATCCAGGGATTTTTGCAGGTTCCGATCCCAAACTCCCAGTTCCTTTTCGTAATTCATTATTGAGGGTCCAATTTTTTTAAGTGAATTTCGGCGCAAAGAGCCTGTGATCAATCACAAAACAGAGGTTTATTAACATGAAATTCAATACCCAGCTATGCAATCGGATCGATATTGAGGCTTCCAGAATCTTTTTCTAGGAGTATTTCCTTCAGAAATCTTTTCAAATTGAACAAAAACAACACTTTCGTTTTTTGTTTCATTTGAGTTTTGGGTGCCCATATGTTTTCCAAAACTAAACTGGCTCTAGATGCAGCCCTGATCCTACTTGACTAAAAAAAAACAGGCTGAGGGGTCCACGCACCTTTTAGGTGCTTGCCTGCAATTCATGTTTATTCTATCGTAGTTGACATTTCCGCCATTTTTAGCTGTATCCGGTCACGACAGAATGGCATGGTCGAAGTTTGTAATGGCATTATTGATCCTCGCTTTCGTGATTCCTATAACCATGGCAAAGCAGTCCAATCTTATGCAGTTTTTGACCAGCAAATGGCAACTATCCAGCGTTTCAGTGTCTGGTGGCAAAGGAAGTTCGACTGTTAGTCGGGAAGAAACAACAACCAAGTAAAAAAAGTTTCGTCGCAGCTTTCAGCAAAGCTGGGCAGAAAAAATACCGTGATTGAAGTACAATGGTGGAAAACACCTCATGTTTTGTGAACTTTGCAAATGTCATGCCAGTAAAAAACGTCTAATTTTGTGGATGACTGATTCACTTAAATTTGACACTATCATTAAACACAAAACGAGTGATGTACACAAATCGGCTGTTACGGTGGACAAGGCCAAAGCTAGCCATAGTGATACAAATCAATTTGTTCACCCGCATTTGGGTATATAGTTCATGTAAGAGGAGATACCCCTTTTCAACATGTAACATGTGAAGTCTCACATGTTACATGTAGCATATGGAACAATGGCCGACCACTTCTCAAATTTTGTATGTACGTAGCTACCATACCATGAGACCTCGCTTGGGATTGCGTTTGGCGCGTGTGCGTCTACAGGTGGCGCTACCTTTGGGCAGAATTTTTTCAGTTGGTCCGTAACATTTCGTTTCCGGAGCATAACTTGACAACCGCTACTTGGATTCCTCTCAAATTTGGTATGCAGCTACCATACCATGAGACCTCGATTGGGATTGCATTTGGCACGTGTGCGTTTACAGGTAGCACTACCTAGGGTCAAATCTTTTTATTGTCGGTCCATAGCATTTCGTTTCCGAAGCATAATTGGATTCTCCTCAAATTTTGTTTGTACCTACCATACCATGAGACCTCGCTTGGGATTGCGTTTGGCGTGTGTGCATCTACAGGTGGCGCCACATATGGGCAGAATTTTCTCAGTTGGTTTGTAACATTTCGTTTTTGGAGCATAACTTGACAACCGCTGATTAGATTCTTAAATTTTGTATGTAGCTACCATACCAGGAGATGTCGCTCAGGATGGCGCATGATGGAACTACAGGTGGCGCCACCTATGGCAAAATTTTCTCTGTCGATCCATAACATTTCGTGTCCGGAGTATAACATGCATAGACAATCCGCGAGGTCTCATTGTCAACTGGTTACATACCGTGCCGCCCCCAAACGCAATCTAAATGAACACTACTATAGCATGTATACTCATATTCCACAACAAATATTCGCCAATTTCTATCAAATGTGCATCTGGGGGGTATCTTGTAAGCAGCCTTACAGATATTTTGATCAAATGTGTGCATCCCTCAGACTATGATCTAGTTTCCTCTGATTTACACCATAAAAAATTGGCCCCTAGAATTCTCATTTGGCCCCTAGAAATTTCTGATCTAGGGGCCAATGGCTACTAGGTCATAATGAAACATTTCAACCCCTGTAACACTAAAGTTTTCTCTCCTGATTCAGAGTCTGTTCATGTGGAAGTCCACGAAACGTACACGTGAATTGAGAATTGGACAGTTATGAAGCTTGAGGAAATCGCGTTTGTGGTAAAACTTTCTGACCGACACAAGTTATATTTGATTTTTTTCCCACGACCTTTGACAAAATGTCACGACTTTCAAGGCCTAGAAAATCAATTTTTCAAATCTCATGACTTACGAGGATTCTCCATGACCGTACAAACCCTGCCTTCAAGTCTGAACGAACATCTTTCTCATTTCCGCTAGCCTCGCACTGCTGAACCGGCAGGAGTTCGATGCCCCGATGGTGCATGTGTGAAATTTTGCCAGTTACTTGCCGACGGTGGTTCTCTCCGGGTACTCCGGCTTCCTCCACAATTCAAACTGGCTGCCACCATATGAGTGAAATAACCTTAAGTGTGAAATTACCCCAAACTTTCGTTTCTGATAGTTTTACCATTGTTTGCTGTTCATAAGAAATCTTGTGGAGATAACCAGCTCATGCAGGTATCAGAGATGTATAGGCTATTACCATGACCACGTACATCATAAACTACCTTGCTACATAGAATATTGTCAACTCTGATCTTTCAGGCTTGTAAGACGATATAAGCACTGATCTAATTTGTTGATACAGCTGCTGTCTATGTCGGACATGTCAATATCACATATTTCGTGGCCCCTGTATACATGTATCTCGTCGCAATTTACTGAGAAGCAGCCGATGGATTTTCAGGAGATTTCACATTATCATTGCATCCCCAAAATTTTCCCTGAATTTCAGAATATTGTCAAGATATTAATTCGTTTTTTCCCGGATTGGAGAAACATTTTTCCGCCATTCTGTCATCAATTCATTACCTCCGTTTCTTTTTCTATTTTCAGATATCAATAAGTTTCTGTGGATGGTGCGTATAGGGGGCAGCACTGATCGTGGTGCTCACATTAAAGAGCAAGATTACTACACTCCTCAGGGTGAATTCCGTATTGACAAAGAGGGCTCTCCAACACTGCTCAACTGTCTCATGTACAAAATGTGCTATTACAGATTTGGTGCTGTATATACTGAAGCTGGTATGTCATTGTGGATTGCTCTCGCAAACCTTTTTTTTTTGTCTTGTAGCGCGATATTATGTTAATATGAAAGCCAGGCTTCAAGAAAACAAGCCGGTGAAAGTTTTTCGAGAACTTCTTGAGTAATACGAAGTCAGTTAGGAGAGTACAGTAAATAGGCTAGTCCAAATAAATCTAATATACATGCAGGCCCCTGACTTTGAAATCGAGGCGGCAAGACCGTGCTCGAAATATATGGTCACCTACTTGCCATTTTCGATGAAAAAAAAAAATAGAAACCGTGAAATTTTGAAGAAGTCGCCAAAGTGGCAAGTAAATTATTGGTACTCAACATGTTTAATCGTCAGCTAATTAACAAGGTTCAGGAAATGAAGGAAAATCAGACATGCGTAGCAGCGAAAAACAACTTTTACTAGCAAGCACTTCCACAGCGTGACCTCTGCTAAGTGTTGTCTGCCATCATTAACGCATAGAATCGCATCAAATTTACCCGTCAAGCCAAAACTGTTGGCTCTATCCAAAATGGGGAGCAGTCCGTAGTTTTTTGGCAGAGTTGATCTGCAACTGCCAGAATTAATCACGGCTTGGAGTCTACTTTTCTCTCCCAGCATGTTTGAAGATACTGCATGTGTTTGACTGCATTCCAGGATGATTTGGAGAAGGAGGAATAGCTTCACTTATGATAGAACAATGAGCTCATGTTAAAAAGTTACAACCACTGAATTAATTATCTGTGCAAAGCCCATGTGGTTGGCATTGATAACAGACTGGCACTGTGACATCGGAGATAACTCTTTTGCACAACACACGCGGTATTCCTCGTCAAGTAAAAAAATATTTGCTTGCCAACATGGTGGCTAAATTTCTGCCTTAACTCGGCAAATGGCGAATCAATGAAAATTTAATTTTCAAGCACTGCGAGAGATGGATGTAGAACCACTCGGGGAAACTCACCTGAATGTATTTTCCTCTTTGCATCCGCTCCTTGATAATATGTTTGCAAATTCACATGGTTTATGGGAGTAATTCGTTTTATGTTGGAAATATATAGTGCTTCGATTCCATACTATTGAACAGTAGATTGCCGCCATTGGATATGTCCGAGTTCAGGTAAAATTACATCAGAGTTGAGGGAGTAACACAGAGTTTGTAACATTTTCCTTGTGATCATGGTGATGAAGAACGTGTGATGCTAACAATAACGTCGCCTCTGTTACATCGCACAAAGAAAAAAAATATGTGACTTTCCATAGAGCCTCTCGTTCATGTATGAAAATGGCCACCACGTTTGAAGTATGCACATGCCAAAAATATCGCATAGAATTGAGTATTCCCATGAAAAGTCTTATTTCAACAAAATTGACAAAAATTCTGCATGTTGGAGCATGTGGTGATCCCTCTAAAAATTCAATCCACCTATCAAGTCAACCACAATTTTGGGAACAAAGTTCAATCGGCTGTTTTAATAAATTGGATCACTATTTAAAATCATTGAAATAACGAAGAAATTTTGGATTACGGTAAGTTCCCTAAGTATTCGTGACCGGGAGTGAATATCGCAGTCGTGAAAAACTGACCACCTCCGAATAGTTTGTGCAGGTCAGTTTAGAAAAACGGACATTTTTGTAAATTATAGTCTCCATATTAAATGCCTTTCCGTTCGACAATGAAAGGTCACAATACGTCGACTGTGATGTTACTTTAATTGTGTAATATTTACCCCATACTGCACTTTAAATTATATAAGATCGACAACCACGGGACATTCACTCTACTTTGTATGTAGAATTAGGTTGATTCAGTGAGCTGAGGCTTCGAAATCTTTACAAAAACGTGTTTTTTCAACCGTCCAGTAGCTCGAGAAATACCCGGACACCCACAGATGTAGAACAGTTGATGTTAGAATGAACTTTCTGTGTTTAATAAAAAGAACTGTGTGTATACGAAAAGCTTTGTTAACAGACAAGGTTTACATCATGTGACCATGATCTCTACTCCGCGACCTAATGAAACGTAACTTTCAGTTCTTCATTTTGTTATTTTCAGCATAATATCGAACGTATGCTTTCTTCAATCGGCATGTTTAATATCGCACATCCCTGTTATCCGGCAATATTCTCAAATCTCAACCATGAGAAATCAGGATCACAAAACATCGGATACATTTTGTTTGAGACATAATGAAAATCAACTTAGTTGTTACAACTGGTTATGTTCAAAAAGTTTGTATGGTTTATCAAATACTAGCTCTAAGGAAAGTCGTTGATCTGAAAAATTTTCCATCGCAAAAACTATGTAAGCCCTCAAAATATTATAAATCTCGCGACCATGATAAATCGCGGATTTTCGAATAGTTAGGACTGCGGTTTTTCATGAATGGGCGGTTTTCGATTACTTGGAGAACAGTGTCATGTGACCTGATGAAAAATGTCCGTTTTCGAATTTACTTAGTCACTAATAGTTAGGGAACTCACTGTAACTGCGTGATTTTGAACCATTTTGGCAACTTCCTGTTCTAATAATTTGATCTCTTGCTGATTTTATAATGCAAAATTATTACAGTGATTATTGTATCATTCTGCCTGTTCAATTATGTTTATTATTGTCTTAACTACATCGCACACTCTCTTCTCCTTAAAACAGGAAAACCAACGGGCTATGACCGAGTCCGCAATGCTGAAATTGGAAACAAAGATTTTGAATTGGACGTTCTGGAGGAAGCGTACACGACAGAACACTGGCTCGTCAGAATTTATAAAGTCAAAGACCTGGAGAACAGGGGAATCTAAGTCCAGTCTAAAAAAAAATATTTTAACTTTTAATCAACTGTCATGTTGTAGTTTCAACATTTTCAAAAGTCTCATCATAACCATGATAATAGTTGAGAGTTGTTGTGGGTTTTTTTGTGAGACATGCTGATGATGTACTTAACATTAATAAAGGCAAGAAGCGATTGTGTTGAATAAAATGTATTTCTGGCATCACAGACACCATCGTGTCATTTTTTTTTTTTTCGCTTTGCACATTTTTCTCTCAAACTTATGCCAGAATAATCTCCTTGTTAAAGGTGAAATGCAAAGGTTTTCAAATTTTCCTTTTTATATTCTTCGTGGGCTAGCTAATGATGGAAATATCAGCCTATGTATTTCGTTAGATTTTATTTGAAGTATTTTGTCTCCTGGTAGCTTTTGAAAAGTGCTTCAAAGTTGGTATCTCAAGCCCGGCCAATTTGAGAAATGAAATCCGCATCGCTTATCCGCCCTTGTTCAGTGATGTAAGTCTTCCGGTTTTTGCCAGAAATCCGGTTTTTTGTTGAAACTTGGAAAAAAATCCGTTTTTATAGAAATTTAGATTCTCGTCCGGTTTTACCAGGAAAGTGATACTTGATGTCGACTAAATCGATATTTGAGCGTTCAAAAACGCATTTTTAGCTCGCCGTATACGAAGTACGCGAGGTATTGGGTGAGAGAGGGGGAAAGTGGCGGTGTTGGTGTCGGTGTTGGTGTCCGGTTAGACTTTTATGTTTAGGCTGGACTTAGAAAGTTTTCTGGGTTAATCTTTTCTGTTTAGGCTGGACTTAGAATAATTTTGACTTCTTATTAGGCATGAGATGCAGTGTACATTGTATACACAGTCATACATACCAAATCACATACAGTATATTCCTTTATAGTATTTACTAATAGTTTTTGACATTATTTTATTTCAGAAGTACAATATCAAAATAACTGGCGGGGGAATCCCGCAGTACCGAACCCCTGTTAGTTTTTAATTTCGTGTCGCCTTAAATGAAGGACGCCATTTCCTAAAATTTTATCAAATTCTCGTTGACCCTGAAGCTTTTGTACAACCATATCTGTGTCCACACATTTAACTTACTGTATTAATTAAAAGTGAGTTTGAATCAGTTTGTGAGCTCAGTCTTTACCCGTGCACATTACTATGGAGCATTACAGTATGATTGGACATAGTTGTCATTGCGTTCTTTTATTTGCATACAAATGTGAAGGTTTACCACAGTGCAAGTGTCCCATTGCCTGTTGTAAATGATAGATTTAGTCCTACTATTGCACTGTTATTAGCTTTGTTTGTTCACATATCATCACACAAAGTTACACCAAGAACGTGCTCAAAATTGCACACCTATTGTTCCTAACTACATGTATACATGAACATGTATTCATCAGATCTATGCAATGGGATGTGTAGGCTTACTTTTGGAAAAAATGTAATCTTTATTGGTAGTTATATAATATAGTTCCTCCTTCAATCCAACCTCAATATCACTAAATATAGAAATCATATTTCTTAATAAATTTATTATTTTAAATGATGTGCATTGCCAATGATGTGCAACCTCAAATGATGTGCCATCCTTAAGGGCTCGATCTTTTTGCGAAGCTGCATATATCTCTTATATGTGATACTAACCTATTAGGTAGGAGATGCAGTGTACATTGTAGGTTTATACTGTAAGAATTACGCACAAGACAGAGCCTACAGTAGCCTGTCTGAGCTCAACAATGCGTCTAGACGTGACCCTTTTCAGCTGCACAAAAGCCTCAACAATGCGTTCTTACACCGACCTGTTACATATACACAAACACGTCAAATCAACTACAATATATTCCTTTATAGTAATTACGGTACTAATAGTTTAATGACATTATTTCATTTCAGAAGTACAACATTAATATATTTGGAATTTTGTGTCACCTTTAATGAAGAACACCATTTCCTTCAATTTTGGTATCGAATCCCATTCCTCATCATGATTTAACCTCAAGCTTTTGCACGAACCATATTTGTCCAGGCATTAAACACACCAACATCTCAGACAAAATTTCAATTGTACATGTATTCATAATGACATGTATAAGCTTACTTTTGGAAAAAAAGGTAATCTTTATTTCAAGTTTTATAATATAGTTCATGTTTCAATCCAACTTCAGCATCACTGACGAAGAAGTCAAATTTTTATTGCAATATGTATTGTCATTGCCAGTGATGTGCAACCTGAAGGGCTCGATCTTTATGTGAAGCTGCATGTTATTGAATACCCAAAAGGCGAGCTGCCGGGTTACACATAACCCTTGTTTACCTGATCTTGATAATGTATGTCATATCATCCAAGTTGCCAGATGAACAGGTACAATAAAAGCGTACCCGAGATACAACACATATCACTAATCGTTAGATTCTTGGTATGTGCTTTAGAATAGGTTAACCAGAAGACTATTCTGTGAAGTCATGTGACGCAGTATGTCGGCACCTCTTCCCACTTCCCTTATATGTGTTGTAATTGTTACCATTTTTGATCCTCAAAATTGGATTCCGATCATCTCTAGCGAAGAACCGACGTAGTCGCCATTTTTGGCGGACATTTTTGTCCGCCACGTGATACGGGAGACAACTCGGGAGACAACTAGAGTTCAAATCGCTAG
Source organism: Hanleya hanleyi (assembly GCA_036873755.1). NCBI lineage: Eukaryota > Metazoa > Mollusca > Polyplacophora > Lepidopleurida > Hanleyidae > Hanleya > Hanleya hanleyi. Next base: position 22,977 of record JAVTVY010029041.1, on the reverse strand, counting down.
CAGCCGAAACTGTTATGGGATATTGCGTGGCAGTCTGAAGTGAATATTGCGCCTTTTTTGCCGGAGTGAAAATCGAAGTGAAAATCATGAGCGTGTTACATCGCAGTGCCGACATAGACGTCAATGAGGTGGATAAGAGTATCAAAAATCAGTTTCGTTGGTCATGGCTGGAGGACAAAGACTGTCACGGGGATCACCTTTCAGACTACATAAGGAAACTCAATTTGCCAGGTTTGGCTGAATGTACCATTTGTAATGATAGAGTACGTTACGGCAGCTCCGGAAAACAATCTTTACAAGCTCACGCAAAACCGGAGAAGCATCTGTCAAGACGCAAAAATAAACTGTCAAACCAGACACTGCCTGTATTATTTACAGCAACAAAATCCATACAGGAGTCTCTGAATAAATTTACAGAAATTAATTTTCAAAATAAGTTTGCTTATTTCAGAATCAGAATGAGGGTGTATTATGAAACAGGTTTTGCTTGAAAAAAAACACAAAAAACGTAGTGGCTTGCCAATCATATTTTCTTATTTTATTTGCCAGAAATTGGCTCGAATGCATCTTCAGCCATCTAGGACCCCAGAGCTTCCAGGGGCGTAGGCGGACCCCGGCCTAAAGTGCTAGGATAGTATTTTCAGGTTTTTTTACAAAAGTCCACTTACGTGACGCTGTTTTGTGACGTCACATCAGACCACCTGGCCGAGCGTCAATACTTGTAACGTTAAATCTCCGGGCGGCTGGTCTGACGTGACGTCACAATCAAGGAAAGATAAGCGATGACGTTTTGCAAATCTGAATTCAGCTGGGCTAGGAATACCAACTTTCTAAAAAAATCTAGCAGGCAAGATAATTCAAATTTAACTAAGTGAAGTAGAAAGACTGGTATTTCTATTATTCAACTTATATAAAATGTAAAATGGAGAATCTAAAAACCTTTGCGTTTCACCTTTAAAGAGCTGTTTGAGGTCTTGTTTCATTTGCAGGAAATAGTATTATTGAAGGCGGACTCTTACAGTAACTCACACAGCAGGGTTGGTTCATCCAAATTATATTAAACTATTGCATGCATCGTTTTGGCTGAAAAAAATGAATATATTTGGTCTGTGCAAAGGAAAACAGATAAGAAAAAGCCTCCCTCTTTTTTTTTTTTTTTAATAAAGTGCCTGTGGAGCTAGATATAGTTTAATTTTATGCAGACTTGGTTAGTTCTGACATAGTGCTGAGGGGGATTCGAAGCTCTATTGTGCTATCTGCTCAATTCTGTTGTGCTATCTGCTCATTTCTATTCTTGATATTGTTTCCTGTTGAGAGCTTCAAAGCACTTGAAGAATCTAGGGTGAGTTCATTAAAATTTGTTTTATTCCTCGCTGTTGAAATACCACACCAGCTCAATAGATTTGTTCAAGTTCTGGCATAGTAGAATTACATTCTACGCATTTATCTACAAACAATAAGTATTTAGTAATCCATCTAAGAATTCAATCACAGGAAGTGAAATTTCTCGCCATAAAATCTTGGCGTGATCAAATTTATAAAAACAGGAAGTTGACAAAATGGTCCTAAATCATGCAGATAATCCCTTATTTCTTTATTTCAAAATTTTTAGATTAATCAGATTTATAAGAAAGCCAATTTAATTTTGTCCCCCAAAATTTGGCCTGAAAAAATTTTGATAGGGGAATTGAATTATTAGAGGGATTACTGTATATCTAGGGATTACTGTGTATCAAGGGATTACTGTATATCGAGGGATTACTGTGTATCGAGGGATTACTGTATATCGAGGTGATGAAGTTTGTTGATTTCAATCTGCTTCAGATCAGTCCCCTAGATATGATTAAAGGTAGGTCTAGCACAATGTGAGGTTTGAGGTATTATGCAGAAACAAATTTGAAAACTGTAGCGAGTATACATGTAACTTAATTCACAGGCAACTACGGAGCTTCTCATCCCCTCACAGTACTATATCCCCGGAGAAACTGAGAAACTAGATATCATCTCCATGACCATGTAAAAATATGAAATAAAAATACTATATTACAATGTTTTACTTGGTCGTCCTGTTCTGTGAATTTTATCTTCCTCAACTATTGGGTGGACTGAACTAGGGCTTGATGAAGGCGGTTAGTTCGTCCATCCATGGGTCTGACTTTTAATTACTGGACAATACAATTGGAAAAGCCTAACAGATATTGTACATGTTTGGTATGTAGATAACTTGCTTCAATATCTCGCAGGTGCTGACAAGGCATCGTAAAATTTGACGAAACTGATTCTCTTCAAGTTTGGTATGTCAATATATTGCCATGGCATGTCGCCAAGTCTTGTGATTGTGTTTCAACAACATCCACCCATAGCTGGCCCAGTTCGAAGTTCTGTTCTTGGGCAATAAAATTAGAAATACTTGATGGATACTTTACAAATTTGGCAGCCCAGAAAATTCAGAAAACTCGTCTCGGCAAAAATAATGTCATATTAAAAGAATTCCTGGTCCCAACAAACATTGCTGAGGTGAACTGATTATGTCACAGCATTTACTTCGGCAATTGCTGATTGCCGTTGTGAATTGAGAGGGCTGTTTGGTATGTAGATACCTTGCAACAAGATTTTGCTTTTGGTTGCGTTTCACAAACATCCATCCTTACGGGAGTCAAGCAGGGACTAAGTTGGAAGTTTCATTTCTGGCAATATAATTTGAAAGTCTTGAACGTTTTTTTTCTAAATTTGATACCTCTCCACAAGATGTCGCTTGGGATTCCATTTCATCTACAGACAATACTGGAGACCTTCATACTGACTGCCCACCCTTAAGTGGGGCACATCAGACCAACAGTATTATAGGATACATGTGAATACAAGTGTTCCAGAATTCAAAAAAAGAAGCACTTCCAATACCATGAATACCGTTACCCTCTCAATGGGGTGAAGGATGTCCCAACAGTTGTAGTTCGTACTGTCGAGGCGGAATTGCTAGCTGGAATGCAGCATGTGGCTTACTGGTAGTATTCTTGAGCAAGTATTATGAATCGGGATCTGAATATGGTTTACCGATTATGAACACAAAAATTCAGGCAATGGATCTGACAGTTGTATTCAGATTATGACAGAGTTAAAAAGTTGTTGGGGGTGTCTGATGACCACTGGTCTTTGTGATACTCCGGATGCCCTGACCTGGAAAATGTAAGTTTGGCTGATGGGGTATATACAGTGTCCACTCGATAGTAATCTGGGAATCCAAGATGGTCATTGTTAGATAAAGTGTATGGTAGCACACTCGGATGTACTGGTATTGAAAAGGTTTAGTTCATAACTCATTCAGGTATTACATGTAGATAGGATTTCCTATGGTGGCCATCTTTAAATCCAGTTTAGCCACAAGTTGATGTCTTTAACAAATGCCTGGACCGCGAAAATGTGGTGTAGGCCTCAAAATAATGTTAACTTGTGTAGGCAATGGCCATTTCACAATCAAAGATGGGGAAAATAATTCAGAACATCAAAATTCTCAATCTACATATATGCAGAGCAAATTTAGCCCCGTTACCAAGAATGTAGACTACTTTTTATATGGATCCAGTGGCCTCAACTCTCCTTTTACTATCTACTAACCGGATGGGATTTAAAGTAACTCCTGCTGCCTCAATGAATTACATCTAAGAAAAGGCTGTTGAAATGACACTGTACATTGAAGGTATATCTTGGTAGAGCTTAATAACCTGGTGCTAATTGTGCTTACACTCCCATCCAGAAATTCCAGCTTGTGAGAAACGTCCAAGAAAGTGGAAAGATTTTTCCAAGAACTGCCATTTGATTTAATAGACGTTGAATATTTAGAGTGAAAATTGCACACTTTTTTTTTCCGAAAGCGGACAAGATATGTTGTATTTGTGATCATTGAAAAGCAAATCACTCAAATCAGTAGCCTGGCCTTTTGTATTATTTGTTTTTTCTATATTTTTCAACTGTTTTGAATGAGTATAAGTATGATATGGTATACCCTGCCAGTTAATGAATGTTTTGGCAAATTAGAGCATTTCCACAAAGTGCATCCTCTTGTGTATTACCGAGAAAATGCGCCGCCATTGCCATTACAAACGTCCATTTCTCTGAAACCATTAGAGATTTTTTGGATGAACTTTGTTTGCTATCTGGCTAGGTCTGCATGGGGAATTTTTCTGGTTATGTTTTTATTTGATCACTAGATGGCGCTGTAGTTAATGCTATGAACATTATTAATCTTCCTGACACCATTTTTTTTTCCAACGGCTCTTTCGATTTTCGTGAAATTTGGATATCCTGATCTGGCACGATAGACACGGAGCTGAAAAGGTTTTGGTGATGTAAGAGTGACCCAAAGGGCACAATTTTGGTAACTCAAAAGCAAAAGTGATTTAAGCACTAACTACTGGGCACTAAAGAAGGCGTTATCACTCAACAATGTCAATTAAGAAAATTTGATAATGATTATTTACTTACATGTGAAAATTCTAATCTCTGACTTATTTGTAAACTATTTTTGAGCAAATATTGTATTATGCAATTAAGGATCATATTTGCTTCTGGTGTATTAAATTAATTTCTAAACATATATTTGGAGAAATGCTCTGCACGTGTTTCACACGAGTTTTCATTTAATCTGAAAATATTCTAATTTTACTAAGCAAAATCATTCCGCCATACATATCATCACGTTCGAAGAAACTGTAGTCATCGACCCATGGTGTGCCGCCACTGCACTAAATAAACCAATGAGCCACGAATCAGAGGCCCACGGGTAGCTGCCCTGTTTAACGCTCTTCAGTGCCGGAGGAAAGAAAGCATCGAGAGTGTTTTGGCGGCTGCTACGGGCAGATTTCCTGAAACTTCATCGTAGTTTTCTGATTGTATGTTAAATTGGCACTGTCCCTGCTCTTGGGAATACAGGCTTATCTTTGCCAGCTGTGTGTTTAATATCTGACTGTCGCACGAAGCTCAGTCATGGCTAACGGTGCGGGGAGGAGCCCGGTCCTCTTGTATGCTCATCCGTCCATGGAGAACCTGGCGGAACAGATCGTCGAGCGGTGTTGTGATGTCTCCGCCTCTCAAGATAAAAGAATGGTGAGTGCCTGGTCAATTTTTATCCGTGTCGTGGCCGAATGGTTAGAGTGTCTGACTCTGACCCGGAGTGATACAGCTGGCGTGGGTTCGCCCCTCGCCAGTGACCGCTTACATATATACTCGCCTATTCACAAGGCGCTGGACTGATTCGGTGTCCAGGGTAATATGGACTGATGGTGGAACTAGTTGCTACGCTAGACCTTCGCCAGCGGAGGCACTTGGGGAATAAAGTACCTGGGTATCTTTCAGTGACCGCTATATAAATCCACTCACAGTAGTACATCGCACACACCTGGTCAGAAAAAGGTGACCGGTCAAGAGGTGTCAATGCACTGTAAATAAGTTACTTGCACAGCCTGCACAACACGGGACCTCGACTGATACTGACCCTGTCTCGACCACCCTAGTAAGCGGTGGTGTTACTGCAAGCTTCTAAATACCTCTGTAAGAGGGTGCTCCTAGATGAAAGGAGGGATTTCCGAACCAACACCAACAATATCCTCATTGGCTAAACGAAAGCATTAGATGGGCGATTTGCCATAACAGCCGAAATGCTAGGCCCTATACTCAGTCCCTGAGCCAGCCGGTCAGTCCCCGAGATGAAGCTACATCATGTATTGCTTTGGCCGGCCCAGGCTTGACTTGCCGTACATCCCACATGCTCACAGGTGCTCAGTGTCACTGTTGTAGTTGGTTGAAATGAGCAACGAGTTTTCTTTCTAAAAGTTGAAAAACATAATGAACCAGGCCTAGGCATTTTATACAAAATCTGTTTTGACATACACTACTTAGATTTCCTTTTTCAATTTTGTTCTCCTTGTACACTTAATCACCGTCACTCGGTATAAAATTGGAGGACACAATATGTTTTGAATATTGTATTTGTATTCACCAAGGGAGTAAGGGGGGGGGGGGGGGTGAAAGACCCCACTCTCCGTGCCCAACTGCATGTAGGGGGTCAGAGGGGTAATATGTAGGAGGAGGGGTAATAAATAAGAGGAGGGTAAAATGTAGGGGGAAAGCCAGGGTAATATGTACATGTAGTATGAGGTCTAGATGTAGGGGGAGGGGTAATATGTATTGGGGGGGGGTAAAGGATGTAAGGGGGATGGGTGGGTGATGTAGGGAGATGGGTAAGATGTAGGGGGAGGCACATGTAGGTAATATGTAGGGGAAGGGGGTAATATGTAGGGAAGGGGGTAATCATGTAGGGGAGGTAATATGTGGGGGTTAATAAGTAGGGGAGGTAATATGTAGGGGGAGGGGGTAATATGTAGGGGAGTGGATAATATGTAGGGGGATGGGTAATATGTAGGGGGAGGGTTAATATGTATGGGGGAGGGTTAATATGTATGGGGGAGGGTTAATATGTATGGGGGAGGGTTAAGGTAGGGGGAGGGTTAATATGTATGGGGGAGGGTTAATATATAGGGGGAGGGTTAATATGTAGGGGGGGAGGGTTGGGGGCTTATGTATGGGGGAGGGTTAATATGTAGAGGTTGAATATGTATGGGGAGGGTTAATATGTAGGGGAGGGTTAATATGTATGGGGGAGGGTTAATATGTAGGGGGAGGGTTAGTATGTATAGGGGAGGGTTAATATGTATGGGGAGGGTTAATATGTAGGGGGAGGGTTAATATGTAGGGAGGGTTAATATGTAGGGGAGGGTTAATATGTTAGGAGGGTTAATATGTAGGGGGAGGGTTAATATGTATGGGGGAGGGTTAATATGTGTTGGGGGAGGGTTAATATTATGTATGGGGAGGGTTAATATGTAGGGGGAGGGTTAATATGTATGGGGAGGGTTAAGATGTATGGGGAGGGTTAATATGTAGGGGGAGGGGGTAATATGTAGGGGGAGGGTTAATATGTATGGGGAGGGTTATCATGTATGGGGAGGGTTAATATGTAGGGGAGGGTTAATATGTATGGGGGAGGGTTAATATGTAGGGGGAGGGTTAATATGTATAGGGAGGGGTTAATATGTAGGGGGAGGGAGTAATATGTATGGGGGAGGGTTAATATGTAGGGAGGGAGCTATGTAGGGGGGCATAATAGAGGGTTAATATGTATGGGGGGAGGGTTAATATGTAGGGGGAGGGGGTAATATGTAGGGGGAATAATAGGGGAGGGTTAATATGTAGGGGGAGGGTTAATATGTAGGGGGAGGGTTAATATGTATGGGGGAGGGTTAATATGTATGGGGGAGGGTTAATATGTAGGGGAGGGGGTAATATGTAGGGGGATAATAGGGGAGCGTTAATATGTATGGGGGAGGGTTAATATGTAGGGGGAGGGGGTAATATGTAGGGGGAGGTAATATGTAGGGGAGGTTAATATGTAGGGGGGCAGTAGGGGGGTTAATATGTGGGGGGGGGCAGGTAATATGTAGGGGGGGGGGTTAATATGTAGGGGGAGGGATAATATGCTCGTCCAGCCTGTTTTTATTATGAAACCTTTTACCATGGGGAACATTGTAGTAAGCACTGAAGCTGGAAGACAGGTGGCCGTGGGGGGATACATTATCCTTTTGTTCGATCCTTCTAGTTCAGGTGCTTTTCTAGGCAGTCCTTGAGGCCATTAAAATTATTGTGTTGGCTGTCAATCTTTACGATTCGGGTAGTAGGTTTCCATTTGTTTTAACTTTTTGCAATAAGCACTCATTATTTTATGTTTGTGCAGGATTTCATAAAGATATTGTAAAATAATTAATTTGCCAACCTAAACTTTTCTTTAAACAAAAAATGTAGGGGTTCCAGTGGGTCGATTTATTTTTAATGACCCTACATGTACAGTGATCTGTATTCAATGTTTATAATTTCAGAGATTGGAGAGACAGATATCCCAGTCATCACAGCGAGGTGTGGAGTACCATCGGACAATACAGTGGGGAAAGTTTCCTGATGGCTTCCCAAATCTCTTCATTAATGATGTTAAATATATGGCTGGCAAAGATGGTATGTTATCTCCCTAGTATAATCTGTGGCGTGTCTGACTCCTCCTACTCCTCCTCCTCTTCCTACTCCTCTTTACTCACTGCACAGCGGGTCGCATAGGTGTGGCGCAGGACGGGGTGAGGCGAGAGACCTGGGGTTTTCACTACCTGAGATTCCATGGGCCTGCCAGGCTTGCACCCTACGGTACTAGAATTTGTCGACTGCGCATGTGTGATGAGTAGTGCGCGATGAGTAGTATAGAAAGGGCGCGCGATCTCCCTGTCCCTATATGTGTGGCGTGGGATAGGGTGGGGCGAGAGACCTGGGGTTTTCGCTACCTGAGATTCCATGGGCCAGGCTTGCACCCTACAGTAGAATGGGTCGACTGCGCATGCGCGATGAGTAGTATAGAAAGGGCACGCGATCTCCCTATCCCTATGAACTAACCCATGAGGGTGAATGAACCCATGGGGGTGAATGAACCATGGGGGTGAATGAGCACTCGTAATATTAATAACTGAAATTAGTTTAAATTTATCTGCTGTCACTTCTGACCAATCAATGCCTAGTAGGTGGACCATTTGTTAGAATGTGTGAAAGTCATTTTGAAAAGGTTGTCTCCTTTCCATATCATAGAACTCCAGACAAACAGCATTAGCTGTATGAAAAATTTGAAGACTCCTGATTGAATAGATAAAATTACATGTATACTACTTCACGAGAGAAACAAGGTCAACCAATAGATGAATGTGCATTTGTGAAATTGGGTTAGTCCGGACTCCCTTTAAGTAAGTCCTGAACATACTCTACATATCATGCTGGATATATATTAACATGATTAAAACGATCATGGAATTCCACAAGTTTGTCACTGCGTGAAGAAGCACATAGTATGACAATTATTTCATTACCAATACCATATATTCATTACTAATTTTTTTTTTTTTTTTGCTTGTGTAAGAGAGTGAAAATGTGTTGCTCACCTATTACAATTGTATGGTATAGGCATCGTTCTTCTTCACTTTTAGAATTATATAATTAATAAATCATCATTCTGCAAGGGTCTCAGACCTGAAGTATACATGTATATGTATGTTCCTGCTGTTTGTATATTTTCAGTGATATTTCTGAGCAGTTTCCACTCCCCTGATGTGATATTTGAGCAGCTGTCAGTCCTGTATATGTTTCCAAGGTAACCTCCTCACCCCATAATAATGCAGTATGGAAATTTCAAAGAATTACACTGATGTTTGTTTTTAATGAGAACCAAATGTTTGCGCATACATTGTATATATTTGTAAGGAAGTTCAAATGTTCTATTTATCTGGCAGTGAATTATAAGGATTTTCTTCACTTGTAAAAGTGATATTTCACTGCAGTCAGTTAAATAACACTTTTGTTTATATTTAACTGCACTGAATTATCGCTATGATGTCAGGCTAGCATGTGGTACTGCTACATCCCTGCTTTTCCCAAGACGATGTTCGGTGATGATTTTATGTCATCTTTGTTGGTTACATTATTCTGAATTATTAATATTAGATAACTCTACAAAACGGCATCCAAATTAGGTCGAATAATGTGGAAAATTGGACATTTAGACCTGTTTTTCGAGATTTACGGTGAAAAGTCACACTCGACATTTGATATAATGTAGCCACTGGTTTACATACTTCATGCATACATCGTATTTGGGTCATAGTGAAATCATCTGATTGGTCAAGAGGAGATGAATAGTTACCTGGAGAAAAGGATTACTCGGGCAATGCATGATAATAAACAGAATACATGAATGTGCTTGAATATCACAAATATTTTTCTCGCGACAGACGAAGGATAACACAATCGACACTTCGCGTCTTGTGAGTTACCCTTCTGTCTTTCACTCAAAAAATATTTGTGATATTCCATCTTCATTTTATCCAGCCAATTTTTACGTTCCCACTTCGAACCTGCCTTGATTTATCTGACCCCTTCAGCATTCAAAATCCGAGGTGTAAATTTCACCGGCTAACGACAGAAGAACCAATCAGAACGTACACATCGATTGCGAGTGAAGTCACATATAGAGTGACATCATCCTCTATTAGCGGCGTCCTTCCTCCTAATATGGTGCCCACTGATTAGGTCAGCCAATCAATAACGCTCTTGTGCGACCCATTTCAAATTTCAAATGTTTTCGAGGTCAGTGACGTCTCGTGTCTATTTATATAATATTTGAACATTGAAGGGGTCCAGATATATCAAGTGAAGTTCAAAGTGGGAACGTAGAAATTGGCTGGATAAAATGAAGATGGTGATATTCAAGCATAACTGTGCAGTATCCTCCATTTCCCTTAGGCAAGTCACGTGACCCAAAAAATGAACATTCCCGTGACTGGCAAGAGTGCCAGTACTATGTGATAGAGAAAACCAATCATTTTGTTAAACAAAACATCACCAGCAAATCGTAGCTGAGTTTGCTGGGGGTTTTTTCTTCAAATTCCTAAACTTGAACGCCATGACATGGAGGTCAACAACACGAGACTTTAATACAGCCCCAATAATCATGATACATGTACATGGGCAGGGGTCGAAATGGACCCCAACCAACAACAAGACATTTGTAAAAATTGTCCAGCATCCAACTGTAATGTATGTATATTATCTGAAAAACTACATGACATGACAATTTTTTGCCAGACATATCCTGCAAATTTATGGTAATTTCGAGCCCTGATGGGGGTTTCAAATTAACTGAAACCAGGAAGTTAGTGGGATGGTATAGAATAACAGAAGTTAGACTGACCAGGATTAGAATGTTCCATACTTTGGGAAATGTTACAAGTCACTTCAGAGCAATGCTGACAATGAGTGTTAAAATGCATTACATTTGAAAAGTAGAGTTGGGTAATTCTTGTCAATTGATGTTAGAGTTGGCTCAGTTGGTGGTTGAGTTGGCTCAGTTGGTGGTTGAGTTGGCTCAGTTGGTGGTTGAGTTGGCTCAGTTGGTGGTTGAGTTGGCTCAGTTGGTGGTTGAGTTGGGTCACTCATGTTACCCTATTTCTTTTAATTTTTCGAACAGCATTTTTGGACTTACAAGCATTAAAAAAAACCCTCTTTATGTCAACTGAGGCTAAATACTGTGGCCTGGATATGTTATTTGTCCCAAGAAATGTAATAGGGTAATTGGGGTTAGAGTTGGGTCATTCATATTAATTAGAATTGGGTCACTTACGTCAGTTGGTGTTAGAGTTGGGTCACTCGGGATTGAATAGGGTTTTTTTCTTCTTTTGCAGATATTTAGCCAGATCATTCCACATTATATTGCCTTACTTCCCCACGGGAACTATGGAACGAGTGGAAATGGAGGGACAGATAGCCACAGCAAAGGTATTATCCCGCTTCAGACAAAATCGTCCAATGAAAACGAGCGATCACGGTCACGTGGTCACCTGATATTTTTCCATCCACCGCCGTCGATTGTAATTCGGGGTGGGTAACTAGGTTATCTCCCTTTACAGTAGCTCCTGTCTCAAAGCACTCGCGCCGGCTTGCTCACATCGATTACTCCTCGGGCTTCATTTTGACAAGTATTTTATAAAGGTGAGCTTCAGCTGTAGTTCTAAGTTAGATAGCATTCATAATGTGAACAGCTCGTATTCCATTGGGTGCACTCCAGGGATTCTTCCAATGGGCAAGGATTAGACCATGGGCCCGTTTTTCGGGCACCAGTTGTCGTAAACTCTTCAACCCAAATCATTTATATATATATATTTTCTGAAAGGGCATGATTAAGCTATTATTTTAAGACATAGCACTGCTATGATAGAGAAAAATGAATCTCAAACATTCCCCTCAAAGCTTGTCATTTTTCCTAGAAAATCCCTTAAAATGTTGAAAAATTGTCAAATTCGGCTCAATTTCCAGAAAAATCTGTAAGAGCGATTTCAATTAAACTTCTTTCTCGCGTTCCCAGGCCCGGTCTCAAATTAAAAAGGCAAAAAAAAGTGGGGGTCAACCTGCCCGTTTTTTGTCAGATTTTCCCCTCGTAAATGAGCCCGGATTTTTAGGCACACCCAAGGGGCATAACTGAGGCAGGACAAAATTTACTTCATGATCCCGATCACCGTGTTGACGAAGCCAGCCATCGATCTCTACGTGCTCGTTTGAAGCGTTGATAATGCTGCATGAATAGGATAATGTTATAGATACAAGCTATTAAGAAGACAAGAAGAATTATGATTTAGCAGAACATGGGCAGTCTATCGTATTATGAAATTAGACCGGGGCCATTACTATGAAACTGTGGCGAGCCACCATTGCGATGATCAATGCCAATGAATATAATTTGCAAATGTGTGACTTCACATAGTTTTTTTTTTGTTTCGTTAGCAACAACAACATAGGGCTAAAGTTGTTCACAAGAAGTCCGTCGTCACAGAATTTTTCTATGAACATTAGCGTGTTCAGAAAGGGTCTTCCCAAAGGTAGTGTTCCTGGTTTGAAGATCTATACATGACGAACTTCCCCCGTTTTGGGGACAAAATTCAATCAGTTCTAAGAAGTTGATCACCCTCTAAAATCTTTGAAATAATGAATAAATAATGGATAATGCATGATTTTTTGATTTTTTTTTAATGTTTTTTTATTTGACACAGAGAAGTATTTAACAGTACATGATGACATTGTATACATACATGTATATAGATTGTCACAGGTATTCAGATCTAGGTATGCCAAAGTTTCCAGTACAAAACTAAGTTTCATATATATTCTTAGTTATCATGGACAATGTTAACACCACCATACACTGTTGACCAGGTCGATATATGGGGTCCATCTTTCCAAGTTCTTATTGTTACAATTCATTCTATCAAGTAGTTTAAATGCTACACAAACTGGAGCTTCCCGTCTCATTTTCATTCTGTAAATAAAATGTTTAGCAAGTATTATAATGAAATTTAACAGGCTTTTCTTATTCTCTGTATATCCAAAGAGTACAAGATCTCTATTAAATTTTACGTTTGAACCTGTCTTAATGTAAATCCAGTTCTGTAGTTCAGTCCAGAAGAGTGATGATATTGGACAGTACCAAAACAAATGCTGTATAGTCTCTATCTCCTCATTGCATAGATCACACAAATTTGACTCGGTATAACCTATTCTCTCCAAAAAGACATTCGTAGTGATAATCCTGTGAGTAAGACGGAATTGAAACCATCTCAACTTGGTATCTATAGTATATGCAAATGGAATTTCAAACACAGTCGTCCACCAGTCATTATCATATGTACAACTTAATAAAGTTTCCCATTTATGCATTGCTTTTGTCTTTTCATTATTATTACATATTAAAATAGAGTAAATATCTCTACATCCCTTTGTAATGCATGATTTTGGTTTATTTTGTCAACTTCCTGTTCTAATAAATTTGATCACCCCCTGATTTTATGGTGGGAAATTTCACTTCCTGTGATTGAATTGTTAGAGGGATTACTGACCTTGACGTTTGAAAAAAGCAGGAGAGTGACAAATTACTCCCTTGAAATTGCCAAAGGTAGTGACAAATACATGTAGCTCTCTCAGACTTACAGAAGGGAGTGATTTCTATTTTTAATAAATATTTGGATATCGACATGCCTCACTGTCAGCTGTTTGTGAGAAAGTCGGATGGGACGGAGAAGGCAGTCCGATGTCATCGACATTCCACGCGAGAAATGTCGACAGATTCACACAGTTTCCTCTAGCTGCCATATTGGAATGTCACAGTAACGTTAGATCTCGCGGGATTTTGACTTTCCAACTTCCTGTATTAATCCTGTGATGCCGTTCTGCAAAACATGTCCGCACCCTGGTCAGATTCAAAGTGGGAACGGTATCCTCCTTCTCAGCGCACAATTGGTAGATATTCATTGCATTTTTCAATAGGAAAGGAAACTAAACGATCAGAATGAAGGTGCGCTATAAATCACACACTGGGGATGCATTGTAGGCATGCAATAGGGAGCAGGAGTGATCGCACCCCTCAAAACGCAAGGTCTGTAATCACTAAGCTGATCTGACGAACACTGTACACCTCCGTAGTAGTATGACCTCCACCATCATGCCACTCCTCCAATAGCCAAGGTCTTCCACAATAATATTTTTGTTTTCAGTAACCCTACCTACCCATATATTTTGCATCAATAAAAAAGTTTGGGTATGCATTTTATTACTATGTTTTTCAGTGGGATTCCATGAAATCCTATACAAAAAGGTGAAAATTGACTAAAAAAAATACCTACCCGTCAACCAACCTACACAGCCAAGTTTTCTAGTTAGTTACTCGATACATAAATATTATTGTGGCTGGCCCAATGGGTTCATTAAAATTGTTTTCAAATATTCAAATCGACTAATCACAGTTCTCATGTACTCATGACTTTTTTGATCAAGTAGATTGTCTACTTACATGTACATGGTTTTTTTGTATATTGTCTCATTTGTGTTGACAGACATTGGCAACGGTTCTCTCAGCTATACCACTGACAGCACGAGGACCCGCCCAGATTACCATATTTGACATTCACGCACTCCAGGAGAGGTTCTACTTTTCTGATTCTATCATACCTCGGTGAGCTGCATGTGTAAACCTAAAGAATGGAAATCAGTGTAAACACGGATAGAACATTTCCACAAATATATTTATAGAGGATATTTTTCGTAGCGAGGAGCCGGGGAGCTTTTGTAAATTATATCATCTTCTGCATTTTCTGTGATAATATCTTTCATCGCAATATGACTGGAATAATGTTGAAAGCGACCTTAAATCCTATTCACCTACTCGTCCCCTCGATTGTATACTACATGTAGGTTGAAACATGACCACAAAATCTACACCATAAGAAAGAAGTGCACACAATAGAAATCCACCCACTGTTGATACTGTTTTGATCCAATGTTCACCCTACCATTGCCTAATTTTCTTATAATCCTGATTTTATTCATGGGGCAGTTTATGTTTTATTTCATTTATTCGACAAGATATATTTCAAGATAATTTCAGCTTTTTGGATGAATGCTTTCAAAAACAATTGTTCATCAAATCCGGTAAAGATTTGGTGGATATTTGGGTCAACTTCATGTCAACCTCGTGTCGACATCGAGTCAGATATAATCTCCAATTCCATATTGCACTGTAGATCATACAACAATATTAAACTTCTACATAATTCAGCATCCATGTTACATTTGCTTGGCCCAAAGAAAATATTATAATTACTGATTGACTGATTACTGAGACAAACTGACATACTGTGATGTTATATTCTCCATTGCAGCCTGGAGTCGGCCATACCTCTACTATTGAGAGAACTGCAGAGACTGACCGACAGAAGTCAGGTGGCATTTGCCTTCCCTGATGACGGAGCCCTGAAGAGATTCCATCACTTCTTCAAAGATGAGGACACCATCGTTTGCACCAAGATCAGGGATGGCAAAAAACGTATTGTAAAAGTCAAAGATGGTAAATTGGTTGTTCCAGTTAATTTTGCAACAGGATTCTTGTCTGACATGTACATCTTGCATGATTTAGGCGTAGCACACACAAACAAAACTTTCTTTTGACAATTTATTATTATTTTTGCTGAATTCTTCATACACACTAGCACATTTCTCCAACAAATGATTAGTTAAAAAAAAATCAAAACACTTGTTTTGATTGCCATTGTCGAGTTCACTTTTATTCATGGTTGTAATCAAAAGAAATGACATCAAGCAAAGAAGAAAATACTTGTACACAAAAGCTTATTGTGAACTAAATTTTCTTCATATACCTGTATGCCATACCGTACATTGAAATTCTCTTAATTCGTATTCATCATGGAAATCTCTCTCATTTTCTGATTTAGGGAATCCAGGCAACAAACATGTGGTGATCGTTGATGACCTGGTGATGACTGGCGGGACACTGAAAGAATGTGCTAAAGTAGGTGGTACATTATCATGAGTATAAAATCATATCTCTTGGGCATCATATGTACGGGTGTCCGATGTATTATCGTGCGGTTTTGAAGGTTTATTTGGAATATATAAAAAAGTACCTCTTGAAATGACATGAAAACTGACACGATGATTGCTGAGCTCGTCGGCTATCTTCTGTTATAAATTCCATCGATGACGTCACTCCCTTCTGTTCGTGCGAGAGCTATTTTTAACTAGACTTTTCAGCTCAGTTCCCGCCATGGACAGTATCAGTTATCGGACACCCATCGTGAACAAGAATTTGACGTTGAAGTACAATGTATTTTCAAGTTTTGTGCACGACAATCGTTAGTTGGAGTTCTGTCGCTTAAGATGATATGATCATTGTTCAATTTCTATACGTATTTACTGAAGAGCGATATCGGGAAGACAAGGTGGTAGATCGAATTTCGCACTCCGCCACAACACGAGAAATTTCTAATTTTGATGAAAACAAAAATGTTAGATTAAAATTTTTCGACTTTCGTGGCTACCTATAATTCTATATTTTGCATAACAATTAGAAATGATCTCCCCTTTGTTCTGACATATTATTAGCTTGTCATCACGCGCACAACACGTACGCACGAGATGCGTGTCCGATAACTGACCTGTCCGATAACTGTTCCAATACCCGTACAAACAAATCTGCTTATTATTTCAATGTCATTTATTATGCGGTGTCAACACAGTCCAAAACTCAGTGCTTGTGTAATACTTGAATGAGCCCTCAGGCCACTAAAACTTAATTACTTGGTTCTCTGTCCACGTCGCCTCCCCTCAAAACCCCACACCTCAATACCAATAGTCTCGGGTAACCAAGGGAAGCAACTTTGTCAACCTCACAGCAGAGAGCATATATGTAGAGGGGGTCAGATTTGTTGTCTTCTGGAACATCTGCTCACATTGCAACTCTTCGATACATTTTGATTGTGGCAGCGCTAAATGATGCTCTAGGTTTGTCTGTGCATAGAACGCCAACAGTGGGTAAGACGAGTCATGTCGTCACAGCCCACACAATTCAGGAAACTCACTGCGGCAAAAATAATATCATATTAAATGAAAATAATTCCTATGCTGAGGTGAACTGCTTATGCCACGGCATTTCCCTCGGCAATTGCCGATTGCTGAGGTGAAATGTGTGGGCTGTGTCATGATACGATGGGTTGAGACGTCACCTCTGCTGGGTGACGTCTTAGAAAAGTAACATTCTCTGAGATGTGCAGTGGGTAATTGTATCTTGCATCTGATGTCAGATACACCAGGTTGGCCACTCAGTCCTTTACGGTAGTCACCGCTCAACAGTTGCACTTTTTCATGTCAATAGCTTCAGGTCTTGAAATCAAGATCACTCTTTAATTTCTCCCCTGATGTTCAATTGCAAATTCTCGCACCCACATCCTCTACTTAAAGGTGAAATTCAAAGGTTTTCATATTTTTCTTTTCATGCTCTTCATGGGTTTAGCTGATGTTGTAATTATCAGTCTATTTAATTCGTTTGGTTTTATTTGCAGTATTTTGTTTTCTAGTAGCTTTAGAAAAGTGCTTCAAAATTGGTATCTCAAATCCCGCCAGTTTTAGAAATGAAATCCACATCGCTTATCTGCCCTTGTTTGAGGCTGGTTTGTGACGTCACATCAGACCACCTGGTTGGACGTGAATACTTGTAACGTTGAGCATTCGGGAGGCTGATCTGATGTGACGTCACAATCAAGGAAAGATAAGCGACGACGGTTTGCAAATCAGCATTCAGCTGGGCTTCGGGTACCAACTGGTTAAAAGCTTCTAACAGAGAAACTACTTCACAATAAATGAAGCAAAGTAGATAGAAATACCGATCTATCATTGTTCAACCAATATAAAATATAAAAATGAGAATCTAAAATCCTTTGCATTTCACCTTTCAAGTTGACGAAATTGCCTCTCATTTCTTATATGTGACTTTCGGTATTCTATTTATTCCATTAGAAGTAGGAAAAAATATCATGAGGTATGGTTCTGGGGAACCGCTCACATTTATCAAGAATCGGCTGCTCTAAACTTCTGTTTCTCCTGATTTTCATTCAAATGTATGCAAATGTAATTCTTAGCAGCCGAAAATTTAGAAAATCTAGAAAATTTAAGATTTGACGAAGATATCATCGGAGAAAAATTAGGTGTACCAGTTTGACAATAAAGGAGTTTGGGAGATAATTTGCAATGCAGAGATGAAACTCACCACTTCAGAAATGGTCACTTTCAAATTATTTTCAAGCTAATTCCAGAAAAATGAGCATTTTTATATCATTCGGACGTGAAGTTTAAAAACTTCTGGCTGGCTGATTTTCATAGGATATTGCACAGTAGATTTCTGCACACCTCTTGTTATCTGACATGTCTGAACAAGATATTATCTTGTATGCATGGCAGTGTATCGGAAAGACCACTCAGGTCTTCCTTTTGCATTGGATCAATCAGTCATACCTGCTTGTAACAGAGCAGATCTAATGCTGCCATTTTATAGTGCTGTCCCACCGAAATATCATGCCGTAGGCAGACACGACACCCCACTCAGTCACATTATACTGACACCGAGCAAACCAGTCCTTGTTCTAGCCTCTTAATGCTGAGCATAAGCGAGGAAGCAACAAGTTCCATTTTTCAAGTCTTTGGTATGACCCGGCCTGGGATCGAACCCAGTACCTACCATTTCCCCAGAATAGTATGCGTATTAAGTATTTATAAAACATCTGCAGGAAATCCGGTATGGAATCTTGTTGTTGTCCGACATTTGGAGAGGGGTAAAATAAAAAAAAGGAAACCTGCCTCCCGCACTTTGTGTGACCTTATTTAGATTAGGTGGGGATGTTTACAGCCTTTAAAAACACAAAAATGTTCATTTGATTATTTTTTCAGGCTTTACTGGAGAAGGGAGCTAATTGTATCAGCTGTTTCGTGACCCATGGCGTGTTTCCAAATCATTCGTGGAAAAAGTTTGTCGATTCGGACGTGAAGTTTAAAAACTTCTGGCTGACTGATTCGCTACCACATGCGCGAGAGATCTGTCAACAGGACCCGTTCAGACTTCTCTCCCTTTGTGATGCCATTTCTGATAAACTGCTGGGATTTGATTTGCTCACTTGAAAGACTGCCAATATTCCAGTCATTTCAGTCATGTCAGTGTGACAATATTATCACGATGGCAGCTACATTTTTAACCTTTTTAGGAACATTAACTTATCAAACCAGCTGTACAAACTGTGTTTTACAGAACAAAACTCCAGTGTCTCTGTCTTGACATTTGTACCAGTTCATGTATCATAGTGACATTTGGCAAAGTTAGAATCACCATCGGACCATATCAGCATCGGCCATGCAGCCATACATGGTAGTATATTACTGCGCCATTCAAAATCACAACGGATCACTCCCTTGATTCCATGTAGTCCCCTTTTGCCACGAAATTAAGTCAGTGCAGTTTATAGATGTTGTCTGTTCTGTCTACGTATTACTTTATCTACATAGAAACATACCTTCATTCAGTGTCAAAGAAAGATAAATTATCAATCACATTATAATATATGTGCTTACCCTATTTCTTATAATTTTTCCAACAGCAGCATTTTTAGACTTGAAAGCAGAAAAAAAACATCTTTATGTCAAATGAGGCTAAATACTGTGGCATGGATATGTTATATATCCCAAGAACTGAAAAGATGGCTAGAAAGAAATTTGTAGAATGTTAGAATTTTTCTCTGCAGACGCCTGAAGTTAACTTTGCCATCTGAATAATCAGAAGAAATAGGGTAATAGTGGACTTTGTTTAATGAACCTCAGTATAAGGTCATAAAATTTCCTCCATGTCACATGGGGAGTGAGGGCTTGTCATAGGTCAACTTTTTGATTTGGGCTTTATTTTGTAATTTAATGCTATAGCTTTTACCCCTCAGTCATCTGCAAGCATGTTGATTTAATCATCCACCCTTGGCAAACTGATGTACCTGGCCTGGTTGGATGGGTGGGGGTTGAGGAGTGGTTTGACTCTTGTCTCCAGAATGACAAAAACTTGAGAGCTGACACTCCGTGACTTTATCATATTGGGGTTATTTTGAACCTATAAATTTGAATATCCTCCGAGCAGAGGATCATGGGTAAATTCAAAATGGCGACCATGTGGGGGTACCAGAAAAGTGAAGTTTTCATCATTTTTCTGCTTTTCTACGAGGAATTCATGTCAAGATTATTATTTACTAATTTATCGTGAAGTTTTTGCAAAGAAAACACATAAACAATTCGAAAAAAGATGTGACTGTGATGTCATCATGGTGGCCATCTTGGATTTTTATACATTATGTAGTCAAGCTTGACTTAAAGATATAGTGTGGTAAGTTTCAGTTCTCTAGCCTTTGAAGATAAGGAAAATATATGGGGGGGGGGGGGGGCACTTCAGCCGCCTCCCCAGGCTGCTGCACACCCCCCAATCCAATCACCCAGGCCAGAATGAACAACTTTGAGTGTAGGCCTACTTTGTATTTGGTATATGTTATTTTCCTTATTTGTTATCGGTACCATTTTCATCAAATTTAATGTCCAAAATCCCCATTTTTCATTCAACCGTTTTGTTTGTTGCCATATAATGTTTTTAATGGCTGAGGGACCATGCACCTTTAAATGCTAAAACACTTGAACATTATGGAAACATAATCCTTTAAATGCCAAGGGACCATGTTACTTCATATTTACCATAGATTTTTTTATAATTTGTGATTAAATAAACCTTATATCTGAACTGATAATGTGAACCTGGTAAATTCAGAAGGTGAAAATTACCTGACAAGTTCTAGTCAAATAAATAGACTGCTTGGCAATTATGAGTATATATTGGAGTGTTTGGAACTTAGTTGGTACATGCTAGTACCTTTGTGAGGACTGATTCCCAAATGTTCAAAATCACTATCTTTCATTTGACTGTTTATAACAATAAGTCAGGCTGAGGGGTCAATGCATCTTAGGGCTATCTCATGTTATGTTTGGATGTCCACAATCTTCAAGATCTCCATGTTGGAGATATTAGGATCAAATCAGATTCATCTAGTAAGCTTTGCTGAAACTCGTCAACTTTTCACAGGCCCCTGTAAATGTTCCTTCGTATCCAGACCAGCTTCATTACACCAAGCTAATTTCTACCTTCCCTCTTGAAACTTGTTCAATCCAAAACCTGCCAAATCAGATTTTTCTAGAAGTTTACATACTGAAATACCAGCCTCGAAAAACTGAGATGCTCCATTGTATAAAAATAGAGATATGATTGATCAAAATGTCCTCCTCAGCCTGATTTGCTATTTTTTGAGGCATTTAGTGAGGGCTATTCCAGAAAAAAAGGCATGGGGGGGGGGGCGGATGACAAGTCTTCTTTTTTTCTATGGGTGGTCGTGTTAAAATGAAATCCAATTCTGTGGGTGGTAGGGCTCAATAAAGAAATGGATTCTATGGGTGGTGGGTAAATAAAAGCAATGGTGTCAATCACACCCCTACCTAGCTTTATTCAGAGAGACCCATCCCTCTGCTTGACTTTAAAATCCCGAACAATCCTAAAAACGGCAATTTCATTCTTTATTTGCAAGTTGTTGTTGCTCTTTGTCTCTTCGCTAAAAAGGCGGGAAAATTTGTGGTGAAATCACTCTTCGTATATCGGGAACCTTTGACACCCCTTTCAAAATGCACAGAATAAAGAAAAAGAAGGGTTCCCGAAGAAGCTCTTCTTTGTGAGAAGGTAACAAAGGTCACATTCCACAAGGGGATTTCCAGTTTTACTTCAGCTTGATTCCAATAGCTAAATAATATATAGCCCTCATACTCTTGAGGGCTATATATTATTTAGCTAGATTCCAATCGCGATCTGAGCCAAGTAATTGTTTTATACTTGATGAAACATAATGCTGGATGGCCAACAAGTTGAGTGTTGTACAAAATGTAATAAAGGATTCAATTTTTACCCCTCAGCCCATAGGGCTGTGGGGTCTTGTCGTTGCCATGTACGTACGTCCGTCCGTCCTAGCGTCCGTCCGTCCGTCAACATTTTCTTGTCCGCTAAATATCTGCAGATCTATGAAGTCGGGCCTGACCAAACTTTGGTGAGAGCTTCCTGAATGTTGACAGATGAACTGATTAGATTTTCAGATGGCTATGATGATGTCATGATTTTTAATTATTTTTTTTATTATTTATTGATGGCGTAGCTTTTGCACTGTTATCTATGCCCATCAACATGTTCTTGTCCGCTGAATATCTGCAGATCTATGAAGTCGGGCCTGACCAAACTTTGGTGAGAGCTTCCTGAATGTTGACAGATGAAATGATTAGATTTTCAGATGGCTATGATGATGTCATGATTTAAAAAAAAAATAATTATTTATTGATGGCTTAGCTTCTGCACTGTTATCTATGCCCATCAACATGTTCTTGTCCGCTGAATATCTGCAGATCTATCAAGTCGGGCCTGACCAAACTTTGGTGAGAGCTTCCTGAATGTTGACGGATGAAATGATTAGATTTTCAGATGGCTATGATAATTTAATGATTTTTAATTTTTTTAAATTTTTTAATTTATTGATGGCTTAGCTTTTGCACTGTTATCTATGCCCATCGGGAACCCTAGGTTGCATTTTTCGTTGTGAATTTTGAAGGTTCCCTGATACAAGAAAGCCTGGTCCATTCATGATTCTCATTGAATGAAGGACAACATTTTTCTTAAATTTTGCTATTAAATCATTCTATTCTACATCATATGATTTATTCTAAAACTTTTGCATGAACCATATTTGTGTCCACACATTTAACTGGAACAACATAATGCTTCAATTTTTGTCACCAAACATGTTACTGTACCTTGGAAATTATGTAAAAAGAGTGATTAGGAGAGCCCATTTTTAGCCTGACTCTGTGCAATTTTGAATCAGTTTGCATACCTGGAGC
>JAVTVY010029040.1:0-13562 GCA_036873755.1 Hanleya hanleyi | reverse complement strand
CGTGCTGGAGAATGACCCAGAGACACGTATGGTCTTTCAAGGGGTGCTCGCCCGAGATGTGTTCCCATTAGACCGTATGTATCCTGCTGCTTACGTTCTCAACACGGACCCGATGGATCGACCCGGTGAACACTGGGTGGCCGTGTACTTGACAGAACAGCAGGGCGAATACTTTGACCCGTACGGCCTGCCACCCCTGCCACTGACCTTGAATTTTGGTCTAATTCGCCCAGAATGAATAGTGTTTTGCCTCACGTATTCCCAGACATTGGAACATATCCATGTACGGGGATCGGGGATCTCTCACGAAAAACAAACGTTAACGGACGGATAGATCGGCAGAAAGAACTAACGAAGGTGTATCAAACGAAGCGGCGTTATAGGTTAGAAAGAACAAAATTTTGCCTATAATTTCCATGGTGTACCGCATTCTTAAACGGCCGATAGTTCCGTACCTGTAACACATTGATTACATCTGTATCATTGCCTCGATTCCCTCAACACATTCCATATTGCCAACAATACTGCAAACTCCACACAAATTATTATCTGGCGTACTCATTGTTTATTATCCATCGAACGCGATTCCTTAAACATAAGTGGCATTTCCCCTTATTCATTTCCGTCTGCCTTACTATCAGCGTAATGTTGACATTTCCATTGTTTTGAGTGAATGGTTTGCAGCTATCTATCTTTTCTGCTGATTCCCTATTGTGGCCCTGCTTTTATAGTACAGAATGCATTTCCTGACAAGGGAATATAGATTTTCCTTCATGCGAAGGGCCAAGAAAGGTTCCCGAGAATACATAAATTGTAATTGTGCGGTAATTTGTTTTCCAAAACCACGAGGACTGCTACATACTGCTGGTTTCTATCTCAACTGTCCCATGCATCCTTTACGTGGTCTGTAAGTCGCTATACGTAGGTCGTATCGGCTTGAAGTACAATACTGTCCTAAAGTAACAATACTCCATCAATCAGATATCAATACACTAGTAGCAATAGCGGTAGACTTCAGGGATGTTCTGGCTTTTTTTCACACATGTTCCCCGTTTCGATTAATAATAATAATAATAATAATAATGCACTTTATTTATAAAACCTCGATGAATCCGATAGGCCATGGACCTCTTTCATCGGTGTCGAAGACGATAACAATATTCAACAATAACATAATTGTATATACCTAAGATTACATTTTACAAGATATAAAAGTTAAAACCTGTTTGGAAATCATAAAGAAATTTAAGGATTTTCAAGTAAAAATTACCCTTGGAAGTGTTGATAAAAGGCTGTTTTAAAAGAAGATACAGATGTACAACTCACGGTGATAGGTAGTTTGTTAAAGAGTATTGACCCATTTACTCTAAAAGATCTCTTAAATGTTCGATTCTAGCAAATGGCACATTTAAAAGCAATCCTTGATTCGAAGGCCGTAAAATTCTTGTAGGCCTGTAAACATCCAAAAGACCCGTGATATAAGAAGGGGTGAGATAGTTTAAACCTTCAAAAACGAGAATAACAGTATTGAGCTTTAAACGATAAGAGATGGGAAACCAGTTCATTTTCTTGTATAATTCCACAGGGGGGCACAGAGGTATCACAATAAATAATCAGTCTTATGGCGCGCTTCTGTACTCTCTATAGTCTCTCATGGTCGAATTGTGAACAACAGCCCCATACAGACATACAGTAGTCCATGTGCGGTAGAATAAAAAGATTGTAAAACTGTTTTCTGCTATGAAAGGGTAAAAAGGATTTGATTCGTGCTAAAAGAAATAATTTACATTTTACTTTTCTAATAACTGTATTTACATGACTAGACCAGTTCAAGTTGTCGTCTAGCGTAATTCCAAGGACTTTTTGACTTTTCACAGTTTCTTTGTCTTCATTTCCTATGGTTAGTTTGAGAGTCTGGGATGGCAGGTGTTTACGTTTTTGGTCCGTTGTCACCAATATACATTTGGTTTTATCAGTATTTATTGCCCTTCAGGTTTAAGACATCGGTGTTGAGCTTCAACTCAACATCTGCTAGATCTTTTCTATATGTGTGTAGCGTTGTGTCATCGGCATAAGCTTCGGTCCTGCAACTAAAATGAAGGGGCAAATCATTTATGAAGATTAAAAAAAAACAGGGGCCTTAAGATTGACCCTTGTGGCACCCCTGTGTCCGATACAATGGAATCCGAAAGTTGAGATACACGCGTTTTCTGTCATCAAAGTAAGATCCCAAAATATTAAGGGAAGATGCATGGAATCCATATATTCCAACTTCTGAAGAAGCGAACGATGGTCAATCAGATGGAAGGCTTTGTGGAGATCGACAGACACTGCGCCAACGATTTTACCACTGTCGATACTCTCCGCCCACGAATCCAATAGCGCTGCCATACTCGTCAGACAGGAATGGAATCGTCTGAAGCCTGACTGTCGGCCATGTAGCAGGTTGCTAGACTCCAAGTAGTTAGTCAGTTGGGAGCATATGTGCTTCTCCAGTATTTTTACAAAGAATAAGGAGGACGCTAATGGGTCTATAATTTGCAGGGCCTGTTTTCAGTTCAGTTTTGTATAGTGATAAAACTTTTGCACTTTTCCATAAGTTCGGGAAAGTTCTACACTTGATGCACATATTCAGTAAGTGAGTGATAGATGGTGAGATTGCGTTTGCTGACATCTTCAGTAACTTTGCAGGTATACGGTCAAGACCAGTTGATTTATTCGAGTCTAACGCATTCAGCTGGGCGTTCACACACTTTTGATTCACTTCTGTTTCCAGTTTTCCTGCGTCCAACAAAATCGCGCAATTTATTTAGATGGTTTGGTTCCTCGGTGCCGAGGTTTACAGTGTAGTTTTTTTCACTGCCGAAGTGAACCAGGAATTCATACCGTTGGCTTTATCCAGCTGGTACGTTAGAGCTTCGCCGCCGATGTGCACTTCCGATGGCGAACTGTTGCTTCCCTGTGGTCCCAGAATTCTTTTATAGCACAGTTGCCACTTTCTAAGATGGTCAAGTAGTAGGATTTCTGAGCATGGAATATCAGGCTATTCACTCTGTTCCTTAGACTTTTGAGTATTTGGAAGTCTGATTTCTTATTACATCTGTCCCTGGCTGCCATAACTGAATTTATTTCTTCATTCCACCAGTCAGGTCGGTTTTTGTGTTTCACTCGTCTTTCCCTGACGGGCGCGTGTCGGTCCATCACAGATTTGAATAGGCTGTTCCAGGCCCATAGACTATCATTGGGGTCGTCGAACACCTGGATCACATCCCAGGGTTGAACATTCACATCTTTGAGGAACTTGCTTTGACAGGTTGATTGTGGTATAAGAATAGATATCTCGGATATTGGCAATGTTATGCCTCAGACTTCTTCAAACGGTCGTGAGGTTAGTATTACATTTGTTATATGTCAACGTTAATTTAACGCCATGCTAAACAGGTATACGTGCTTCCTAAATGGGATTCTATCAGATATAAATTGACTTTTTGTTGTCGCATTTCTTTATCGGCCGGCAATTTGCCTTAGCTAACAAAATTCGAATTACACTGTTAACAGGATATGGTCGAACCGACCATAAAAAATATGGTTGCCAGCGACCATAAATGTTATGGTATAGACATGACGTACCATATGTTTTATGGTCACTATCTGACAATACAACTTATGGTCGCAGTAACCATAAAAGGTTTGGTCACCAGGCGACCAGATATTTTATGGTCGCTCTGACAGTGAATTATATGGTCGGGTTGACCATACAATATATGCTCGCTCAAGCAAAATTATGGTCAAAAGATTCTTCTGACCACATATTTAGTGGTCTAGAGCAACAATAAGAAATATGGTTACCATACTTTTTGTGGTCGGAGGCGACCATATCTTAATGGGTTAATACTGTTTGGTGGTATCTGGGTCACAGCCAATGGACCTTCCAGACCAGTCACCCTCAGGTGAGGTATAAGCCATGATCAAGTGTAGTTACGGAGTGCAGTCAAGTCATGGCGAAAAGTAGTACACTATAAACTTCAATAAATCAGATTGTTTTCAGCAAAATAATTTTGTTTTATTCTTTGACATACAACACTCATTCATACATTATGTATTTAGCACTATCAAAACTTATACAGAAATACAAATTTATCTATACATCTCGCTCAGTTCTTTATCAAGTTTACAGTGTATGGTTTTACCAGGATTTCTTATTTACAGTGCTTTGTTGTTGTATCCCGACAGACTATTGTTCTCTTCAGTCCTGTGGTTTTTACATAAAAGATGGACTACAAATTCTCACCCGAACACATCGACATGATTGAAACATATACAGCAACATCCTGCTCACTTCTTTACAGTCTTTAATTTGGCAATTCTTTAATTATTATCTTATGTACAGTCCTTGATTGTTGTATCCAGACAGAATATTGTTAAACTATAGTCATGTGATTATTAGATATAACATAGAGCACACATTCTCACGTCACCACATCAGCACTATTAAAACATTTTTACAGTAACATGAAAACATCCCGCTCATTTTGTTAGTCTGTGATTTACAGTCCTTTATGCTTGTAACCAGATAGACTATTGTTCTTGTTCGTTATGTGATTTTTACACGAAAGAGGGACCATACATTCTCACCTCAACTCACATCTCAATAAAATCACTGTTGTTTAGATATCTGACTGTGAATTGCGACTTATGTTAGGTGATCTCTGCCAAGTGAGTCCATGTGGACATGGTAAAGAGCAAGTGAATCAAGCGACTATCACCACAGTCCTCCACAAAGCGGCTCTTCTATCCCATTGTCCAGTTGATCACAGAAGCTGTGCTGTCGATTGTGTTGTACAGAAAGCTGGAATAAAGGAAAAACATTATCAGAGAGCTATTTCTGATTTACAATGCTCAGGCAGCCCTTCTGATGACGCAAATGTGGTTTCAATGCACATGGTATTAATAATGAATATGGTTTCTACAATAGGTAATCTCAGCTACTAAAAAATTTGTACCACGATATATTATTTGCTGAATATCTTCAAAATGATGTGACAACCTCTGTATAACCGAAAACATGAAAATAGAACGATGTGCATGCGCTATGATATTTCACGAACATACTTAACATTCTCCAACTTTCAGGTCTCTGACATTTATCTCATGCCTGGAGAATTATGTATGGGAGTTCATAGAGTAACGTATTGCTCACCGTTTATTCCTCCTACGATGTTACTATTCAGTGCAGGCAGATTCCCATAGCCATATCATCAAGGGAGACGAGTGTGTTCAAGAGTGGGTCTGACCATGCTGGCATCAGATGTTGATTGTTTCATTCTCCTAAAAGGTGTTTTGCAATTGTGGTACTGGTACTGGTATACTCCTCCCATTGACAGTTCAACCATCTAAAACAGAATATAAACATTTCAATAAAACAACTGTAAAAGTACACCTCCTTAAGGCAGTCAGACATGTCAGAAGTAGAATACTACATTTCTCTCAATGGTGAGGTCCCGATATCCCACCACATAGCTGTTTTACGCTCTAGCAATCATTCAGGCTCAGTCTTGGTCACATCATCCCTGTGCTACTACAATGTATATTGATATGTGGATGAATGAAATCAATACATTTGAAGAAATAAAGCGAACTGGCGTAGTAACACCAGTATGATGATGGCGCTCCCCACTCCCTAAAATATATTAACTGTGATACAATATCCCATTTTTGATACATGCATATATCCAGGCCGATTTGGGATGGTGTCAGTAACCTGCTTCATGTGTGCCCTAAGCATAAGGGGATGACCTCCAGATTATTGGAACAGACAATGAGTTAACTTGCAAGCTAGTCGGGAAATCTGAATCAAATACATTTCTCAAAGTTGTATAACCTCCGCCCCCCCCCCCCGCCCACATTGAAATATATCAAAATTGAGATATTTTCACTGATTTGCATAGTAAACGACTCAGAACAAAGGACTAACTGGGATATATATCCCACTTGGGATATGAAATCCAAGTTTACATATCGAAATATATCCTAATTGGGATATTGTGACTAATTCTCATACTATGCTCATAATGATGAATTTTGGCATCTAAACTACAAAAACAAGATAGAATCTTCTTCACATATCTGCCAATGCGATTGTATAATTTTGCTGACTTTTACTAGCCAAAATTATTCTCTGCGATATTGCGATTATGTGCATTATATTTCGGGTTGCTGTTGTTGCAGTATACTTCCCATCACTCACCACTGTTGTAGGTCTTTATACGAATAGAATAATTGGCAAAATATGCCAGGTTGATCGAAACATGAATATTCTACTTCTGACATGGATATTTTATCTCAATTGGGATATATATCCCAGTTAGTGCTTTTCCCCTGACCTGCTAAAGTAGGCTACAAAATCATGATAGAATCTACTTCACAAAAATGCAAATGCGATTGTTTGATTCAGGGAAATCCACTGTATCCAATTCGGTTTCTCCAGGTTGCCTTCAGCAGAGGGGGGAATTTGCATCTGGGGGAAAATGTAAGGTCCTAGGGATTTCACCGGGGGGGGGACAGTTTGTCCAGGGGGAATTTTTTCCGGGGGGGAATTTGTCCGTACCCCTTCAGGAACATAGCTGTTTTATACTTCAAGTTAGACTACTCGCCTCAAATCAGAATGCCTCTAATTTTGCTCACTTTTTCTCGCAGAAATTATGTTACGTGCGATATTGTTTTGTGTTGTTGCAGTATACTATGCGAACAGAATAACTACGACCATAACTACTGTCTGTCGCACATAATATTTCCGATATGTTTTCGGCGATATTTCGGAGAAAATTTATTGTACGACATTGAAACTTCACAAAGTAGATACATGTAATCTAAAAAGACAACTAATTTTATTCCAAAGTATCAAGAAAATCCTTCCAGTAGTTCTCAATAAATCGCGAAAACAAAAATTAGATGGGAGATTTATGGGTTGATTTTTGACGTCATGACTTCAAGCCTGCACGTTATAACATTAGCGGATCAACGTCATCGTGGTCCCAAAATAACATGGTAGGTATTGGTCATTTTTATCCATTCTCAACAGATTTTAGTGAAATATGGGGAATAAATCAGTATGTTTTAGTTTGTATACTGTGTGAAGTTTCAATGTTGTACGGTAAATTGCCTCCGAAATATCGACAAAACCTTCTCGGATATATTATCTGGGACAGACAGTAGTAAAATATGCCAACTTGAAAACATGGAAGTATATAATTATATCCAAAGTGAATAGGCTATAGAGTTAGTTCTTTTTCTGACCTGTTCATCTAGGCATATATACTTACTGGTACTTGCCTTGTTCCGATGTAACAGCTGTTCAACTTGTTGTTGTTGTTGTTGTTGTTGTTCAAACAGCGACTGTCTTTCTTTCTTCACCTTTGTCGTCTTATTACCGTGTTAATATGCCTCAGTGGTTGACACCTTGTAGACCTACATCACTACGGCCATACATTAAGAATTTGAAACACAAAAGCACCTTTGCTGGATGGAACACAATAATATAAACTGCCAACGAGTGCCACGTCCACTGAAATCTTGAAAAAGAAATCCCGGTACAGCAAAACGCAGAACGAGGCTCTCTGGGGTTCCCTAGCAAACTTGTATATATAAGTAATGCAACAGTAAGTCAGGGTACCAGGCTAGGCGAAGTCAAAATTGTCACAGCGGAAGTAACAGCGGCTCTAAACAACAGATCGGCTGTTCTGTCAATTACGGTCCTTAATTGCCACTCGCGCAACCAGGTTTTCCCTAAAATCTTCATTTATACTTGAGATAAATTTCTACAACTTGGCGAAGTGAAAGATAGTACACCTATTTAAATTATGCAGAAGACTTACCGCAGCGACCACAAAATTTATGGCCAAAAAAGTGACCATACAAGATTTTTCATGGTCGCCACTCATTAAGAATTAATAAAGATGGCCATAAAAATAGGGTTCGGAAAAGTGACGATGTAAATTCTAGTCAAAGTATAGTCTATATATGCGACCACCATTTTTATGGTTGCATATAGAAAAGGATCATAAAAATGTGGGTCGGAAAAATGACCATATAAATGATGGTCGAAATATGGATTCGACTATAAAAGTTATGGTCAGTACTGTTGACTAGATAATGATGACCATCATTTTTATGGTCGCATCCTGTTGACCATATATTTATGACCATAACTTTTATGGTCACACCCCGGGCAACCATGATTGTTATGGTCGCAGCGACCATATGTTGTGGACAGTGTACTCGAATTGAAAAAAAATATACAGTGATGCTGTGTATGGTACAAATTGCAAGATGCGATCAAATGCTGTAGATTTCTCTGGAAAATAATTAATGGAATGTTTTCTTAACTGCATTACGAAGCATATCAGTAGTATAGAGCGAGCATTTGAGTTCACATTGACCTCAGAAATTTGCATAATTGAGGAGGAAATGAGGAGGTGACAGCCAATGAGAAGCGAGTAAAATTTGACCTCAGAAATTTGCATATTGGGGACGGTCACGGGGTGGCTCTCGTCCAATCAGAAGCGAGTAAAATTTGACTGGATGTATTCCTCCACGGTGATGTGGTCCTGGCGGTGATGCGGTCTGCCTCCGCGGAGAAAAAGTAGTCCCTAGATGCGACAGCCAATCAGAAGCGAGTATTCTGTCAGAGGGGTCAATGTGGGTGGTGGTGGGTGGTGGGTTTAAGATGGCGGCTGGTGGTGGTGGTGGGTGGTGGGTTTAAGATGGCGGCTGGTGGTGGTGGTGGGTGGTGGGTTTAAGATGGCGGCTGGTGGTGGTGGTGGGTGGTGGGTTTAAGATGGCGGCTGGTGGTGGTGGTGGGTGGTGGGTTTAAGATGGCGGCGAGGTGGTGGTGGTGGGTGGTGGGTTTAAGATGGCGGCTGGTGGTGGTGGTGGGTGGTGGGTTTAAGATGGCGGCTGGTGGTGGTGGTGGGTGGTGGGTTTAAGATGGCGGCCTGTGGGAGCAAACGAGGCGGTGGGGAGGTCACGGGGAGAAAAAACCCTCACATTACCCTCAAAAAAACCTCTAAGCCATATAATAATAATAATAAACATAATCTATAGGTGTTGTACCATGTTAATAGGATCAGTCTAGCATCTGTACCACCCTAGGGTCGAGTGTTTATTGTCCCGTGTATCTCCGCAAGAAAACAACAAACAAAAATGGCGGCTCCAGGATGGTGCGGGGACGCCCTTTCCCCATCACGGCGTCGACCGTAGCGCCATCTGCACACATTGACGCAAGGGAGACAACTCGTGTGGACCAAGGATATGGAAATAGCCGTGTTGGAGCTAGGGGAGTTACTACTGGTCCAGTGGGGTCGAGTGATGTATCAATGTGAAGCCTATGTGAGGGGGCATCTGATGGGCTGGGTGTGGGGTTGAACTAGCGTCATTCTGCGCATGCGCGGTGGCCCAAGGGTATGGAAATAGCCGTGTTGGAGCTAGGGAGTTACTACTGGTCCAGTGGGGTCGAGTGAGGTATCAATGTGAAGCCTATGTGAGGGGGCATCTGACTGGACTAGTGGGTTTGAAATAGCGTCATTCTGCGCATGCGCGGTGGCCCAAGGGTATGAAAATAGCTGTGTTGGAGCTAGGGGAGTTACTACTGGTCCGATGGGGTCATATGAGGTATCAAAGTGAAGCCTATGTGAAGGGGCATCTCACTGGACTAGTGAGTTGACATAGCGTCATTCTGCGCATGCGCGGTGGCCCAAGGGTATGAAAATAGCCGTGTTGGGAGCTAGCGAAGCCAATAATGGTCCGATGGGGTCATATGAGGTATCAAAGTGAAGCATTCGTGAAGGGGCATCTCACTGGACTAGCGGCTTGGGCGTTGTCACCATTCTGCACATGCGCGGTGGCCCAAGGGTATGGAAATAGCCGTGTTGGCATGTAGGGGAGTTACTCATGGTCCAATGGGGTCGAGTGAGGTATCAAAGTGAAGCTTAGGTGAAGGGGCATCTGACTGGACTAGCGGCTTGGGCGTTGTCACCATTCTGCGCATGGGCGGTGGCCCAAGGGTATGAACATAGACGTTTTGGGCTCGAGCGGGTTTTCTCATGGGCCGATGGGATCGAGTGAGGTATCCATGTGAAGCCTAGGTGAGGGGGTTACACTAGGGTGTCGTATCCATTCTGCTGCGCAGGTCACGTGGGGGTTGTGACGTCACTTCCGGTTTTCACTAAAACTACCTCCAAACCCAGAAGAGTTCCAACGTTCAACCCTCCGGGGTGTTTTCCTGCCCCCGCCCCGGCGCCCCCCGCAGCGCGCGCGGGTTCTCCGGAAGTGCGCGTCATCCCCGGCAGTGCCCCGCGCGCGCGGACGCATGTCAGGTCAAATGGTCACCTCCAGGTCAAACGGTCCAATGTCCAATGAGACAAGTTCAGCAATGTTCATACAGTTTATTATCCCCAATGTTACATCATACCCAGGCTGGGGGAGCCGCCCTGGGTATGTTTAGTATGTTCACAGCAAAACAAAATTGAAATATCAAACACCATGTTTTAACGCACCGTCACATTTAATGTTTACTGAGCTCAAGTCAATGATCAGCATGTAGACATAGAGAGTATGTACGATATGTTATGGTATTCATCAGTGCACGAGTGACGCATTCGACCGATGGCGGTGGTGAATCACCTTGGTAAGGAAAAATGTAACATTGGTCACCCTCTTCACTGTCCACTTGGTGTTGGGTCGTTGTTGTTGGGCCCATCCCAAGACATCCAATTGTTCCACTTGGTCCAGCATCATCTCTAGTGACCTCCGGTCAATGATGGTAAACGGTTGGTCGTACACTGGGTGGATGGCACTGGAATAGAAATAGCGCAATTCACCCGTCATCTTATGGCATAACATGTACCCAAATGCTACATTTAACGTGAAGGCCGTAGGTTGGTCATTGAAGATGGTTTCCACGTAGCTGCGTAGACGGGTGAGCTTGGTCAGTGGGAAATTGTAGATATCTTGAATAGGGCGATGACGGTGGAAACAGTGCCGTGTCATGGTCCAATGGCGCCGAGAGATGTCACTCTCTGGATGATATTCGGGTAAGAGATCGCTAGGAACATTTATGGGCTCGTCCAGAAAATGTTCGATGTATGACGTATCACTCGAAACCGTAACGGTGGGGTCCGGCTGGAAATCCAGGCTCTTCCCAACTGTGGGTATAGGCGGGCTCTCCGTCATCGCATCACCAGTGGCGTTCGTCTCCCCGGGCTTATCTTCACTGGGTCTGACCTTCCGCGGCTCCTCTTCAGTAGGAAGTTGTCGCCAAAACCGTGGAGACGGGGCATGAATCAAACGCTGATGCCGTCTCAACTGACTGCGTCGTTTGAAGAGTTGACCACAATCCTTACATTGTTCCGTCGCGCCCTCGTGGAATGAGCGTTCGTGGCGCAGTAACTGATCCTCCCGATTAAATGACCGTGCGCAGGTTATACAAGTATACCGTGCATCGTTGTGGGTGGAGGCCTCGTGGCGTCGTAAATTATCTAGACGAGTAAACTGCTTCTGGCAAGTTGTGCAAGTGAACATCTTGGTGGTTGATAGAGTGTCTGATGAAACGGCAAGGCCGCTTCCCTTTTATAGCACGCTAGCTGGTAATCTATTTTTAGCACACTCTACCCCAAGTGGAGGATCGAGACTGGTGTACTGGTGTACGACTGAGCCGCATTGCGCAGACGCCAAGTACCCGGATGATAGACACGGACGTCACCGTTCCGAAAAGACACGGACTTTACCGAAAATACACGGACTTTAACGAAAAGACACGGACGTACCCGAAAAGACACGAAGGTGAACGCCATTGTGGGAAACCCACACAGACAGGTCAGTACATGCATTCCTATGATGTTCACGCATAATAAAAAGGATTGACCTGTAATCTGTGTTGTTGTTGTTGCTCCCTTTTTTGCACTAACCCATCAGAATAGTACGTATCACGGACTACACCCGTAGAGCTACATCTGGTCTATAAAACACGTCTCTCTGGATCCCACACTTTCATTTCTACGGTTGCAGAGCCATGACGGAGATCCAGCCCTGTGCGACTCGCATTTTACAGCATGCCACCGCGGTGAATTCATTCACGGGTTACCGAGCAGTGGTCCGGTCCATGTTTGCAGATGGCGACGACAACGAGGGACGACGCCAGATCCTGAACGAGTTCACAGAAGCGGTCCTCCACAGAGTGCACTCGATGGAGAGGCGTGCCATCACTCACCACTACTGGACTATGACAGCCATCCTTGATGCTCGGGCTATGGACCAGGAGCGCTCACGCCGGAACCAGCGCCGGCTGGTTGGCCTCACACTAGTCTGTGCCCTATTGACCCTGGCGCTGTGGTATTGACAGTGGGACTATAAATACGAGGGTGAGACAGAGTGTGTGTCATTCACCGTTCGACATTTGGAGCAAGCATGTCATCCGACCTACGAGCCATCCTGCCCCTTACACCCCAGGTGGGGTTACACGTCTATGAAGATAAAGTCACCCTGGTGGAAGACCGTGGAGCTATTTGCTGGGCGCCCGCTGAGACCGTATCGAATACGGTGACACTACCTCGTGACGGGTGGACCAAATTTAAACGGATGTTGAGCGGTGAGCTCGACGGACACCTCATCCACATAGACAATGCCATCTGCGTATACCGTACCTCCCTCTTCCTACGCCTGGGCCGCTACCAAGACCCTACCCGAGGCTTCACCCTAGGCCCCGCTCTGTGGTCAGCCTTGGAGAAAGTGGTGCCTATTGTGGACCAGCTGTTTACACCGGACGAGCGATCATCAGACCAGTTGGCGTGGGCTCGTGCTATGGACGACGCGCTGGCTGAACCCCATGAACAACTACATGAACCCGACGACGACGATGCCATTGATTACCCGGCTAGACTCAACCAGCCCAGTGATATCACCACCTGATCCTTTTGATCTCACGGGGTTCTCCCTATAAATACGAGAGACAGTCAAATCTGGTACCATTCACGTACTGACCATGGCGGAGCATATGATACTGGCGTATCTCAGCTTGACCCCCGAGGTTTTCCTGCACGTGTATGCGGATAAGGTCGATATCATGGAGGAGGTGGAGACATCTGTGATGCGGACCCTACACAACCGTGCCCGGCTCACATTCGTCTGTCCCGGGAGGGCTGGACCAAATTCAAACGGGTGTTGTCTGGTGAACTGGACGGCGATCTCATCCACTTGTGTCACGATGTGTACATCCGACGCGGCCCTTTCTTTGCTCAATTGGCTCGGCTAGATGGGGGTACAGTGCATTTTACCCTTCACCCTGATCTATGGTCTGCATTTGAAGATGCCGTGGTAGATGTGGATGAAGTGCTTATCAAGCGGTCATCAGACGAGTTGGACTGGTCATTTACCATGGCCACTGTGGAAGCCCACGAAGAAAATCAGAAAGAAACTCCGGCCCAAGATATACCCGTTATAAATAAACGATAGAGCCAGGGTCCATCATCATTTGTCACCATGAAGCGCTGGGAGAAGGTGTTGGATAA
>JAVTVY010029039.1:0-13522 GCA_036873755.1 Hanleya hanleyi | reverse complement strand
GCAAAACTGTTAGGCTAGTTATGTTTATGTATATTATGATTGTTTGTGCTAATGCTGTTGTATGAATTAGGTCTTTGGATTATGGACACGAAAATTCTTTAATTTACGATGGATTGGATGCTTGTATATACGAAATGTGCAGTTTTCAAATTTGACATGGAAGCAGTCATCTCGGAATTCATTCCATTTTCTGGTAGAGTTGGGTGCAGATATATTGTGGGACGTTTCAGCACCATGGCTGTAAGACAATATGTAGAGGGAGCGAAACAACCTCCTCCCCACGCCTCAGCGGCCGAAACCCTCAAATCGCCCATGTCAGAGAAGTCCTTTATATGGCTGACTGGAATTGGTGACATGAGCAGTCTGACTAACGTCACAGGGCCTACGAAGTAGGGTTTGATATGATTTAAGTGTGTACCTTGACGGGAGACGGACGAGAGATGACTTGGGGCTCCTCTATCTAGAAATAACCTGAAATCCTCTCAAAATTCCAGGTTTATGTTACCTAAGTAGGTCAGCTCAGAACTTGCTGGTAACAGTCCCCTAATGCATGTTCATGCGGAAAATCAAGGTTGTAATGTCAACGGTTCTCCTTATTTTGCCGACGAAAGGATTCGGATGGACAGGACGGACGGACAATTTGCAAATGAGAGCCTACTTCGTAGAAATAACTGTCGCACGTAAGGTTATTTCGATTTTTTTTTAACATGGAAATTCTTTCATGGACCACGGTTGAATGTTTGACGGCGCATCTGGCACCTATATCTTAGGAAGATGATATCATGTTTTTACCAGCAAGCTTCTACATGGATATATGTTTATCACAAATGTAGGGCCAATGTGATTGAAAAATATTGATCATGAGTTACCTTTGCATCGCTCCACGAGCTTGTCAAAGTGGTTGCGAAGAGATAGCACGAATCATCATGTTGCACGAAACCATCTGGGCACGAGCTGGACGCTGAAATTACATGTGTATATTTGAAAGTTCGACGGTCGACCCCTGTTGAAAAGTATATCAACTTGTTGCGCTACTTCCTCTCAAAATATGATAGTATAACTTCAATTAGGATCTAGATATTGTTGGTACAATGACACGGTCTTTCCACGACGGTTCCTGAAAGGTATCCTTTCGTTGGAAATTAAATTCATGTCATGTTGCATAGACGATGTCGATATAATGATAATTGAACACCCTTCGTTAAATTAACAAATATACATAATGCATCATGGGCTTACAGAGGGATCATCAGGATTTGCAGCTCCTTTCATCATCTAAAACGACGTACATTTAATTACAATCGCGGGGTGACTCGGTTGGTACAGTCGGAAAAGGAATTGGTGTGTCGGGTTACATAGAGGTCTCCACGCCTTGTCAATGGAGAACAACTTAATAACTCTTTGAAACTGATCTTGTGTTATACAATTGGATGAATGAAACCAACTACTAATTACATTTCCCTGATATCGAAAGCATTTAACCTGACGGGTAATAGGCAAATGGCATACACGAAGGGGGAAAATGTTTTTCGTTATATCTTCAAAACAATTAATGTTATATTCTTGAAATTTCAGATATATATATTCCCTAATCAAAATTGAATACCTGTATCAGAAACTTCAGCCTAATATCTACAAATCTCGTGAAACAACCACGAGATTCAGTCATAAGCCAGTTCACTCACGTGTTCTGGCGCGCAATTTTAGTCGACTGGGTGTTGTTCTTAAATTAGAAAACAAATCTTTACCTTCTTTGTGCAATCCATTCGTATTTCATCTCGGAACATTCCACATGAACGGCGACAGCAAATATTTCCTTGTTTTAGGCACTTTTATCATCGACACCTAATTACAACAAATATAAGGGAAGTGGGAAGTGGTGCCGACATACTGACAGAGCCACATGACTTCACGTATAGTCTTCCGGTTAACCTATTCTAAAGCACATACCAAGAATCTAACGATTATGGCGGACTGGTTCACTCTGTGACGTCATGGGTCAAAGGTCACCGCTTTGACAGACTCGTGGTAAGAACGCGTTTAAATCGCCAAATGTACCGTTTTAAAGTTCGGAGATCGGGGGGAAAACTATATAGTCGATTTCTTACAGTATCAAGGTATATATTAACGTTTACATAGGTCCGGTGATAACATTCCCCTTTAACGGCTTAATAGTTCGGGAAAATTGTTTTTTAATATCTCTAAACCTATCAAAGCTATATTCTTGAAATTTCATAGGCAAATAAATATATATGTTCCCTCAATAATGCCTAGAAATAGTGATGATTGGATGCATACTTTTCGCAAAACCTGAATGCATCGTATATTTCGGAAATTGCTAACTACTTTTTCTTGTTACGTAAGAGTTCGAAAATACAACTACAGCATCGCCATAAATCAAAATTACGAACCATCAAGTCTCATCTAGATCTGTTGTTTCACTTTGGCTGCACTCTGCTAACAAAACAATGCGCTTTCAGGGGACAGAACACGAAAACTGCTTCTCTGACCTACTTATTTATTGGTTCATCTTGTTGGCAAAATCTTCAAACACTTAAATTCCAAATGTTAGCTGAGTTTTTTTTATGCGTTTGGACAATATTCGCAAAGCAAAGTTTCGCTTAAAACGCCTAAAATTAAAAAGGTCAAGGTCAAAAACGAAGACCGTTACGCAAAACTTGAGACACATATGTTGACCTTAAACTTATAGAGCAAACCGGAGAGACGCTAGGCCGCTGACAAATTTGGACAGTATAATAATAATCCGTAGAATAACAATAGGTCTTTCCATTCGTAATGGAAAGACCTAATAATAATAATCCGTAAAATAACAATAGGTCTTTCCATTCGTATGGAAGATCCCATTAGTTAGGAAAAGTTTTGTTAACGTCGCCTTCAATGTAAATATTTCAGGGATCTGCTGCCTATAATACAGCAGACTAACAGCAGTATTTTAGTCTCTATAATCCGACCCATCTCATATTTACGTAGGGGAAGACTGAGGTAATCTAGTGTCACATAATTAATTGTGTCCAGCTTTTACACCAATTACATTGGAATACCACACTCACCCGTTGAAATAACAGCTGATAGCAGCAGTGATAATAGGCAGGTATGCACCATATTTTCAAACGTCTTAGTTATCAAAGTTCTTCGTAATACTGAATTAGCGTATATGATTCCTTATCATCATGGAATACCCTATGTGAAATATACAGGTGTCGAAATGTCTACTTCGCAGATAATACTTCCAGACGGTTTATCTTACCTTATATTATTCCCATAGCCACAGACAGCATGTTGTTATGATCAACACTTTTTAATTAATGAAAGATTTTGTGATATAACTGCGATGAGATGGAAAACGGAATTAGAGAGAGATGGCTGTTATACAAATCCCGGTCGAGACCATGGCAAATTTCCCGGGCCTTAGCTTTAACATCATTTTCTATCGTTGGTCGACAACAGTCGCCGTCGTGTTGTTTACAAACATGAATGACGTAAAAGAAGAGGCTCTTCACCAAGGGGGACGCGCAGTATAATTTCGGTAAATTCATTTTGGCCATTACCGCGTCGCTAGCGGCAACAGAAGGCACATTCTCCACTGTCCCTACCAGGCGCGCGACATCATTTCATCATTTCAAGGCCACATTCATAACAGAGTGGATAGTTGATCATTACATTCCGATAAATTACTGACACTCTGGCCATGTTATCTTGAAATAAATGTCCAGTTGTTGTAGGATATTCATGTTTCAATGATACAAGCATTATTTTCGATATCGAGTGGACAACCCTCGTCCATATAGATAATTGTCGCGTCAGGATTAGCACGAAAGTTCAATCGAGCCATCGATGCCAATATATAAACACTGGCTACTTCCGTGTATGGGGGAGAGGTTTCAATGATGCCGGTAAGATATATTGATTATCTTCTCTTCAATCCGTATCACTGGCCAGTATTTTTCTATCCGAATGTTCAAGCCGTTTCCGGCGTATTTTAATATCAGACATATATCTCTCGTCGACGTTACGACAAAACAATTCGACATCGTAAACTATCCCTATCTGGACAGTAATATACAAGAGGGACCTGCATATGGCGTATAATGATATATCCCCTGCAGTTACATGTATATCTCAACAAAAGCCTGCACCTATTGAGGGCAGCAATATGATGCCTGTTAATTCGTGGTCTAAGCTCACCAATAGGGACAGCAAAGCAGACTTAGAATCACAAGCCAGACCCATTCCATCTCTTGTGCCACCAGTCAACAACACCAATACCCAGCCAGTAAACAGAGTGCCACCTGATATTGATCCTTCTGATCAGCATGCTCAGTTTGCCAGAACACTTATTACTGGTAGTTCCATTCTTCAAAGTATCAAAACTAAGGGCCTACTGAAGGGCACCCAAGTGATGACACTACATTGGATTTGTCTCAGTACGAGAACATAGTGTTACAAATTGGAACCAATGATTGCCAGGTAACAAACCGTGTGGATGCCATAGTGTCATGTTATGATGATCTCTTAAACCACATTTACCACAACTCTCCAGATACAAATATCATCATTTCCGGTATATGCCCAAGAACGGATGACAGTACAGCAAATCACCTAGTCTCAGATGTAAATACACAGCGTCAAAATCTGGCTGACTGCTATGGCCTGTCATTTATTAACAACGAATCAAAGTTCAATGTGAGAAACGGAAAGCTCAAAAGAGAGCTACTCGTCGGAGATGGTCTACACTTGAGCATTAAAGGAACCTCTATGCTGATCCACAACATTAATGAGGTGATGCCGATCATCAAGAAGAACGTTCAACCCGGTCACAAGTCAAAATTTTGCACATCTAAGTGAGAAGTTGGCCAAGTGCTACATATGACTGCCGTAGATAGCTG
The DNA here is from genome assembly GCA_036873755.1 of Hanleya hanleyi. Taxonomy (NCBI): domain Eukaryota; kingdom Metazoa; phylum Mollusca; class Polyplacophora; order Lepidopleurida; family Hanleyidae; genus Hanleya; species Hanleya hanleyi. The sequence goes on along the minus strand of JAVTVY010029039.1, from coordinate 8,615 downwards.
TAGGTCATTGACACAATCTGAGGGGCCAAAACAACGGACATCATACAGTGCTAGTCCTTTTATCAAAAAACACACTGTTACAGATTCAGTAAAATCACACCTTTGTTCAAATTGTTTAACATTCTAACTAGCATATGTGCTGAATGCAACTATACACACGACAAATGCGAGTGCTCTTTTCAGTGCAAATCACTATGTGCAAGCCCATCCATCAGAGATATGCCACTGTTGACATTCAGTGCAGAAATGCGCGGAACATTTAACTGTACTACGGCTGACAATATTGTTCATATGGAAAACTGCGATGAAGTCTCCACATGTATATCTGATATTGCCATAACTATCCCTGAGTGCCCTGTGAATGTGAATGCAAGTGTGAATAATCATGATTATACTTGTCACTTAATTAGAAATAGCTTTAATGATGTCAGTCAGTCATTTCCTGTATTTATTGATATGCTTAATATCCTCACTTATATTAATACATTTGACTACTTGTCATATATTAGTATATTTTGCTATGCACAGCCACCAAGTACGTCCATGGATGTAAATGGCAACTTTTTCTCTTTTGACAGCCTTCAAAAACTTTGGAATGTTAAACGTAACTTTTTATCTTGCGACATCGATCTTGGGCTACCGAACAAAGGGTTGAGAATAGGTCAACTGAATATCAGGCATTTAATCCCAAAAGTTGATCAGCTGGACATTTTATTGAGAAACAAGAGATTGATATCTTATGTCTCACGGAAACGTTTTTGAAAAAGCGCCATGGTAAAAATATGCTTAATATCTCTGGGTATGTTTTTGAAAGAAAAGACAGAAAGAAAAGATGGGGTGGCAGTCTAGCAGCATATATATCAGAAAATGTGCCATAGACGCGAGGATCTGAAAATCTCACTAGAAGTTATGTGGCTGGAAATACAACTCCCTAAGTCCAAACCCTTCCTTCTCGGCTTTGTTTACAGACCCCCAAATACTCCCGCTCAATGGATACCAGATTGTGAGGAAATGATGGAAAATGTCTACTCGGAGGATAAAGAAATCATAATCCTTGGCGATTTTAATATAGGCCTGGCCAACAACTCTCCAAATAGATGGGCCGAATGCTGTCAAACTTTTACACTTACTCAATTAATTGACAAACACACAAGGATAACTGACAGCACTGTCACACTTATTGACCATGTTTACTAACCAATGCGGAAAAAAATTCTATAGTGACATTATAGATCTTTCTCTTAGTGAACACAAAGCTGTATTCATTTCTCGAAATGGTAACTACAGTGCTAATGGATCTTCCCATAAAACAATTACATACAGAGCTACACAAAACTTTGACCTTGATAAATTCCGGAACGAACTTTTAGAAGAAGACTTTTCACCTATTTCTGAATGTACAAACCCTGACATAGCCTTAGATGTTTGGTCAAAAACTTTTCGCAAAGTGCTTGACCGAAATGCACCACTGAATCATAAACGAGTGAAACGTATAAAACAACCAGAATGGTTAAACGAGATCTTGCATGCAATGAAAAATAGAGATGAAATTTCCAAACAATCCAATTCTGATCAGTCAAAGCAGGCTAAAAACTCTGTAAATGGGCTTATACACAAGGCTAAAAGAGACTACTTAAGAACAATTATCCAAAATAGTAGGAACAGTAACCCATGGAACATTATTAACAAATTGAATTTAAATAATGCCTTCCCAACTTCAATTATTAATGGTGACGATCAGTACTCTGAACCCTCTGATATTGCTAATGAACTTTACAACTTCTTCATAGATTCTGATGAACGTCTTCTGCCCCATGATACTTCTGATCCCTCACCTTCTCTAGACAGACTAAGAGATTTTGTATCAAACAAACTACCTCCTGGAAATGGATTTTGCATTCCTCCAGTAACCCCTCAATATGTTGCCAACTACCTTGCCAGTGTTGATGCCACAAAAAGTACTGGCCTTGATAATCTGGGTCCCAGGTTTCTAAAAGCAAGTGCTGACATTATAGCTCCAAGTTTAACAATAATAATGAATCTTAGCATTAAAACAGGCATTTTCCCGGACAGTTGGAAGAAATCAAAAATATATATTACCCTCTACACAAAAGTGGGTCTGTGAACAAGGCTGAGAACTATCATCCTATTTCAATTCTCCCCATTTTATTTAAGCTCCTTGAGCGGCATGTACATGATTGGATATATACATTCATAACCTCTCATGATATGTTAAGTGAATCTCAATCTGGATTTCGACCGCAGCACTCCTGTTTTACCGCACTGACTAACCTGATAGAAAAATGGTCACAAGCCATTAATGACGAAAAAATAGTTGGGTTCGTCATGATTGATTTCAAGAAGGCGTTTGACCTGATAGACCATAACCTTCTTCTGGCTAAACTAAAAAATTATGGTTTCAATGAGACTGCAATAAGATGGATGTCCTCCTATCTCAGTTCAAGATTTCAGAAAGTTTGCCTTGGCAATGTTTTATCTGAACCCCTGACTGTCAAAACAGGTGTACCCCAAGGTTCAATTCTTGGACCTCTATTATTTATCCTGTAAATGAATGACTTTATTTTATGTATTGATGATTGTGATGTTGAAACATATGCCGATGACACTACTATTCATGCCTCATCAAAAGATTTGCCAGTCTTAGAAGATAAAATTAACAGTGGGATGCGTCAAGCTTGTACATGGTGCACTGAAAACAAAATGGTTATCAATCCGGTTAAAACTGAAGCAATGCTAATTGGATCTTCTCAGAAACTAAGACAATGTGGTAGGAATTCTTTTAACATCACAGTTAATGACAATCTTATTGATACTGTTGACCAACAAAAATTACTTGGCCTTCACCTGGATAAAAATCTGTCTTGGCAATCTCATGTTAACCTTGTATGTACCACTATCTCTAGGTTACTATCTGTCTTGAGGAAACATAAGAAACCTCTGCCACAAAACTCAAGGCTATTATTTTATAATGGCTACATTGCACCTCACATCAATTACTGTCTTAGTATCGAGGGAAACTGTTCAAATCAGCTGCTAAACAGAATACACAAACTCCAGAAGTCTGCTGCTCGCCTTATCCTGGGCAGGCCTAAGCTCATACCGTCAGAAGAACTCTTCAGGACACTACAATGGCAAACTGTTTTTAAACTAGTTCAGTATCATAAGAGTCCAACAGTCTACAAATCACTGAATGGGTTTTGTCTAGTCTTGCGTGTTAATTGCCGCCATTTACATCTGACGACGACACAGCTCGCCAATCTCCAATGTACGAGTTGTCACAGCGAAACAGCTCACCAATTACCAGTATACGAGTTGTCAGTGCATTTCAATCATATCTCTCTAGATTTGTATCTAATACCACTTATGCCGGTGCTAGGGGCCGTGTGGTCATATCATCCATGTTGCCACATGAACAGGTACAATAAAAGCGTACCTGAGATACAACACATATCACGAATCGTTAGATTCTTGGTATGTGCTTTAGAATAGGTTTACCAGAAGATTATTCTGTGAACTCATATGACGCAGTCAGTATGTCGGCACCTCTTCCCACTTCCCTTATATGTGTTGTAATTATCCAGATTATATGAATCAGCTGTTTACTTATAACCCTACTCCATACAGAAATCTTAGATCTGCCACCACCAATATACTCAAAGTCCCATTCCCACGTACTGAAATTTTCAAGAAAAATCTGTCATACTCTGGGCCAGTCCTCTGGAATTCTTCACCCACTGAAACACAACAAGCTTCTTCAGTTCAAAGCTTCAAAACCTTGTATTTGAAACACAGGGCAACATAAAATGTATATGTTAAACTAAATGTACATGTACATGTATATTGCAATCTATGTATGTTTATATTGTATATCCTTTAAGATGTATGTTGCTTCTTGGTTTGTGTGTGTGTGTGTGTGTGTGTGTTTGGAGGGCCTCGGGGAAGATCAGCATTTACTGCTGACTGAGTGTACTGTGTACATCACCCTCAGTAAATAAAGATTATTATTATTATTATTAATGACCCAATTGTGAGCCTAGCTGGCGACCGGTTGACTCCTGATAATGGCACAAGTTTCGCCATTGACACAATTGTGTCATTGGTAGTTTCTAAAGGCTTCTCTAAAGCCTATTCTTTGGCATCAAGTTTGCAAAAGAAATACAACTGCAATGTAACAAACCTTGCACGATTGAGATGTTTTTGGGAGAAATTAACTCCTGAATGTAAATTAGTTCATGTTTTTATTTTACAGAGATGCGAAGAGGCGTTCGCGTCATATTGCAAAACCATTTCCCATTAAAGCTGCATACGACGCTGATAATATCAGATGAGGATATACCGAACAATACTGTGACGGTTGGCTCTAACCTGTGCTCTAACCTGTGCTTTTGTTTTCATATGTCGAAGCTTCGCCAGAGGTTCCGTATTTTTTAACACGATTGTTCTCAATATCTGGGATGGGATCGGGCTGCAGGTTTGGAGTTTTTCACAAGGTAACAGCTGCAATGATATCGGCTAAAACCGAAAGATCAGTCTTGTATTTATAGGCAATCTCATGTGTACGCAGGCTATCTCGGAAGCCATCGTACACGTTTAGACATAACGCTGAAATATTATTGATTTCTATTATTAATTAAGGATGAAAACAAGGGTTCCCCAATGACGTCTGTTGATCAGCATGCCATGAAGATACATATATTAAATTGCATGTTCTTCATTCGCTTTCCTTAGATGAGGGTTAAACTGCTTCATACATATTTTCATACATGGGGAGTGCCCTTGATAGTGACTTCCGCTTCTGAAGATAAACCATGCTTGGAACAACACCCAATCAGTGTGATGCACGGTCACTTTTATAAGTAGATAACAGAATCGCTCCTGCGAATTGCGCCGTCATCCCCCACGCTCACATGCAGTAAACTTTCCTCTTGTGCCTTCCAAACAGAAAAAAACTGAGAGGGAATTTATGCGACCAATTTAAAGCCCAGTCACACTGTCAAGAATTGGGTGAAGAATTCCGGCCAATGACCAGGAATATTTTAATCTTGTCGATTCGTGTCAATTCGCCTCTAGAGGGCCCCTTTCAAACTGTCGTACGAATCCCGTACGCATGCCGTAGGTTCCTTGTACGACAGCCATAAGCATTTAACAAGAATCATCAAGAATGAGTACGCATGCAGTACAATTCAATGAAGAACGCCCTACGCATCAACACGACAGCCCGCAAACCCACTACGAATGCTCGATAATGTGCAACGAATAAGTACGTATGCAGTACGACGTTAGTACGAATGCAGTATCGTAGTATGATCGTACAAGAAGCGTAGAGCGCGTCCAACAATCGTACAATGCGCACGGCATTCTTGCTGATTTGTGACCGAAAGAACTACTACGACTACCCACGAATATACACGACAGGGGGAGAATGCATGCGAGAACGCAGTAGGATGGTGCCAAGAATACTATTTAATCGTACTTGGCCGGCGAATGTTTTGAACATTTGCCTCGTCTGACCAGAATCTCTCGCGTTACCCTCATTCAAAAGATAGCCATACAGTCCTTTGTTATCATATGTCGATTTTGTGGATTGATGTTCATAGACATTTTAGCATCTGTTTGCGCCTGTATACGTTTTAATTAGTATTGGGAATCTCTTTGAAGCGGTAAACAATTGGCTTCGGCCTTGGAAGCTTTGTACTTTCAGCCAATGCTAGAGGCTTCGTGTTTATTAACAAGATTGTTCTCGATATCTAAGGGGAACAGGCTTCAGGTTATTCATGAGGTAACAGCTGCAATGATATTGGCTGAAATCAAAGCTCAATGTTGTATTTAAAACGAAGCCATCCTGATGTGTACACAGGCTATCTGGAATTTCATCTTACACGTTTTGAGATAATACTGAAACATTATTTATTTTCATTGCTGGTTAAGGACAAGTGCTTTCCCATAACATCTGTTGAAATGCATCCCACAAACATGTATTAAATTCCATGCAATCCATCTGAATTCCTTTGCTGAGGGTGTTTTATATAATAATAATTCTGAAAGCCAAACCAAGAAGCAACTAGTCCCACATTTTAAGTCTTTGTTGATGAATAAGTCCTGGGTCGAGGGTAGTTTGGTATCCAAGAATCTATTCATCAGCAATTAAGACAGCACCCCCAAAACACAGAATATTTGAAATGTAGCGATTCGGAAATTGATATGTGCTTACACCAGCAACGAAGATGAGTTACGAAACAGATCAACTTTCAGTCAGGAAAGACTAGGGCAAAATAATTTAAACAAAAAGCCATCTTCTTGCAAACACTTATTGCTTATTGGCATTTCACTATTCTTACATGGATATTATATTTAATACGTTATACATGTGATTGTACGAATTTCCAGTTATCAGATCTTTTTGAGAAGAAAGTAAAGGTAACGAAAATAACGTATTCTGTCTATGTTACTTCCGGATCAGGTTGGGAGTCGTGTTAGCGGGAATTCTGTCGATATTTGTCTGGTGGCTGGTAGATGCCTCAGTGAGATAATTGACTATCGATGAGATACGGCGCGATTGCTCATGAGAAATATCATGACCATGTTTAGGATGTCATGTAGCAAAATGTATACTTATGAGTAATTAAATAAGGAAATTATTTTAGTAAAACAAATGTTCAGTTTTGCAGATAAAGCTGACATAATCTGAGGCCCCGAAAAGGGGCCTCGTGCCGTGGTTTACACCCAATGGTCACTGAGATTATTCGGGGTCCAGATGGCCAGAAAGAGTTTCAGCTTTCCGTCGACACACCTGATAACCTCCACAAGCCTGTAAACAAGAAAATGAACAGAAGTAGTATATACAGTTATGTATATCATGATTATGTCTTCCTGTCATCCTCTGGTCTATAACGAGAGACCATAGAAAGGTGAATATATCATACTCATCCGACATTATAGTTTTCTAAGTGATGTAGCCCATGCACAACATTTCAAAAAGCCAAACCCAACCTGGCTATGACAATATAATTTAATAAATCCATTAAACAGAGAAAAAACACATGAAAAAGTTGTGTAGGGACCGGGCAATATCTACGAGGATGGTGGCCGGTCCATATAGAGTAGTGTGTGTGAGGGTGTGCGTGGATGTGTCCTTACACAGTTTGCCGTGTGTGATGATGTGGGTGCGTGTGGTGGGGAAGGGGTCGAAAAGTTAATACAGGGGAAACTATCTTGTGTGTGATGAGAATCTAGCTGATCAATTCTTCAACTCAAAACTTGCCAGATTTTTATACTGAGTTTACATAAAATATTGTTTAAAAATGGAAATACGATTGATCAAAATGTGCTCGGGGCATATCTGAGCGAATGAGAGACTGTATCTCATCCTATATGCCGTCCTGATTCTCCTGAACTCAGGCATATGGTGTTGTTTGGTTAGACATGATGGCAGCATGGTAGAGTTACCTCCCCTTGAAAGTGACGTCATTGTGACTTAAGGATTAGTGGAGAAAGTGAGTGAGAGAGAGTGAATATGATTTAACGTCGCTTTAAACTATATTTCACTCATATCACGACGGTGGATCCTATTCCTTTTTCACACCCGGGAACCACACGTCACGTCTCGCGAAGAAGTCACTTCCGTCAAGGTTCAAAGACGTTATGGCCTTACGGTACCGCGTTATGGCTTCGGGATAGAAAGCTAAGGCCTCACAAGAGGAATATGCATGGGTATAGAGAGCTAGAGTAGCCAGAAGCCGATGAGCTCACTGAGGCAGATACCTATGCAAGGACTGTTGAGAGTTTATCCACCGAGAGCGAGAGTCTATCCACTGATCATCTGGTTGAATGCTCGTAGAGCCGTGGATATACGTACATGGGGTCATATTGAAACTCCTGGTGGAAGGACACGGGGGGGAAACTTTGTCGAAAACTGTCATAGCGCCCTCAACAACTGCCGTAACGCCTCCTCGCCACCCTAACGTTGGTAAGTAAGATATTCATTGTTATCCTGCATGGTCGTGGGGGCAATCCGTATGGGTAAATTAAACAATTACATGTACATCCGGTAATTTACAGATGTTTCATTACCGGTAGTTATCCAATTGTTTTTCACTAGCAGGAATAAATCCCCGTACAGCGAATAATAAGTTGTCAGCTTCCTGTGTGAAATGCAGTAAAATCATGTTACACAACGACCGATCATTTCAAAATACTTCAATCCGAATAATTTTCAAATCAGAAACCAAAGTTGTCCCACCTCTCAACAGCGATTAATTTCTAACGCAGCATGGAGAACCACATTGCTTAATTTATAATTGTCCTACCTCTCTGCAGCTCATATGAATTAACTGTGTGCAACAGTCAATCCTGGACAGGTATATATCTACATTTGTTACTGTGAAATGGGATGTATGGAAATTTCTAACTGGTTGATCTGTGATAGTAAGATCCATATGGTGTAATAGTTGGCTTTTCTGTAATACTCATTCAAGAGTGTGATATTAATCTCACACAATTCATGTAGAATAGAATAGAATAGAATAGAATATAACAGTATAGTACTGTATTGCTCAGTTTGGCCCGAAGGCCGAAGGCACAACTGTATAGGGTAC